>CM056055.1:179259110-179557832 GCA_029574335.1 Rana kukunoris | reverse complement strand
AATATCCAGCATGAGATTTTTGCCCGTTGAGATCTGATATGTTTTCAAAGTGTTTGTTGAATTTTTTTGAGCAGTGTATAATGCATACATGCGTTTATCATGCCTCCACTAGCACATGTGCTTTTCCTATGCAGGGTAAAGCAACAAGTTCACTTTAATAGTGGCTCCACCAGCAGCACATAATCGCTTTTCCCTCACTTCCCTACTAATCCATTCAGCCATTCGAAGCAAAGAAAGATAGCTGATTATGGAGGAAGCTTACACAGAGGGACGTCACATGCGGCAGAGAATGTCTTCAGCCCTGTGTAAGTTCCAAGCTGGAGCTTGTCACTCTTCATACCTTGTGCCATACTAAATGGAAATAGAAAAAAATAAGTTGTGCAACTGGTGGGACCAGCTTATAATTGAACCTGTTGTTTTGCATTAGTTGTTTAACTTGTTTCTTGGCCTTCATGGGCAAAGCACATGTTCGGTTCAAGTGATTTCAATTTGTAATGAAAGTATAAAGTCTTTGACATTATCCCAAAGCCTTGAAATATTATCTAGAACTGGGCTCCAGTAATCTGCATTGTTTGGACATGGACAATTGTATGAAAACTCCCTAATGCTGGCCATACACTATACGAAAGATCGTCCGAAATTCGGTAATTTAGACAGTTCATTCTATTTTCAGCCAGTTTATGGACACAAAGCCAATAATCATTGGGGCGTTTTTGAGGCGAGAAAACAAAGGACAAGTTTGGAAATTTTCTGCCGAACAAACAATACATTGAAGGGGTTAATATGTTTCCCGTCCGAACTGTCTGCACTAGGTATATGTAAAAAAAACTAACACAATTAAAACGTTATTAATTTATGTCCACTGAACGATTTATCGGTCATTACATGATGGCACTATCGTTTGCGCACACGGCGCTGAATGTTAATTTTTTCGAAAATGGGTTTGGCCGACTTTTCGTATAGTGTATGGCCAGCATAAGATTTGATTACCTTTCCATTAAACAAAACCGTAGCCCAGTTGTCATTCCCTTTTTTGAGCACAAAGACGATATTCCCTGGCATGAGTCCTATCTCTTCTATGGTCTCTGGATTAAATTCAAACAGAACGCGATGAGGTTCCCCCTGCAGAGTCCTGAGAGACAAAAAACATCATCAAAACCATGAATACAATAGCGGGGCCATAGATATTATTACTGGGGAAGGGAAGAGGGGGATATTCAGCTTTGGGCTCTTAAATGGGAATAATCAGGGTGTGGCCACGTTGTGCTAACTGTGGGAGGGGCATATACTTACTGTGTACACTGTAACATAGTACATGTACATAGCTACCTTGTATTTACAGAGAGAGAGAGAGAGAGTGAGATGAATATTTGTTGGGATATTCGCATGCCAGTCGGAGACCATACTAGTGGAGATTTAAGTCTGGGAGTGAGGACACCTAGACAGCTCAGCACTGCCTGCACCACTGCAATAGGGGAGATTGGAACATCCATTTACCCTCTGATTCCCTCCACTGATCACCAGAGGCTTTCGGGTAGAGACCGAAGGGCCTTCCCTTTTTCAGCAAGAGGTGACAGAAGAGGTTGCAGAATCCCAGGGACTGGTGAGAGGGCAATTCGTCCATTTCTGATACTGCTAGCAAGAACTGAGCCACTGAGAACAGGAAAGCAAGTTCACCCAATCCATACCGCACCAATGTGCTCTGGCAGTATCACCAACGGTTGTCACCCTCTCACCAAGCTTCTTATAGCCTATTCCATTCTTGTGTGGGTCTACAATCTTGTCCCTGACATCATTGGACAGCTCTTCGATCTTGGCCATGGTGGAGAGATTGGAATCTGATTAATTGATTACTTCTGTGGACAGGTGGTGTCTTTTATACAGGAGAGTGCTCCTAATCTCAGCTCGTTATCTGTATAGAAGACACCTGTGAGCCAGAAATCTTGCTGATTGATAGGGGACCAAATACGTATCTGATTCATTAAAATGCAAATCAATTTATAACTTTTTTGAAATTCATTTTTCTGGATATTATTGTTTTTTCTGTCTCTCACTGTTAATAAAAAAAACTACCATTAAAATGATAGACTGATCCAGGGCTCGACAAAATCCGGTCACCCGGTCGAAATTGTGACCTGGCACCTGGGGAAGCTTAGGCCTGCAGAAGACCGCAAAGTCGCGGCCTTAATTACCGGCGTGCACGGGCCTGCCACGATTGCGCAGCGGGGGAGGTGGGGGAGCACTGAGACACAGGATCCTGTGTCTCCATGTGCCCCCCACCTCCCGCACCACGTGATCGCGGCAGGCCCGCACCCGCCGGTAATTGAGGCCGCGGCTTTGCGGCCTTCACAGGAGGAAGCTTAGGCCTGCAGAAGGCCGCAAAGTCGTGGCCTCAATTACCGGCCGGCGCCCTCCGGTAATTGAGGTGCGGCTTTGCGGCCTTCCTGCAGGCCTAAGCTTTCTTCTATGATCTGGCACAGATCTATGATCTGTGTTTTATTCTAACACCCTAGAGAATAAAATGGTGGTCGTTGCAATACTTTTTGTCACACCGTATTTGCGCAGCGGTCTTACAAGCACACTTTTTTGGGGAAAAGTACACTTTTTTTTAATTAAAGAATAAGACAACAGTAAAGTTAGCCCAATTTTTTTTATATTGTGAAAGATAATGTTACGCCGAGTAAATTGATACCCAACATGTCACGCTTCAAAATGTGTGTCCGCTCGCGGAATGGCGACAAACATTTACCCTTTAAAATCTCCATAGGCAACGTTTAAAAAATTCTATAGGTTGCATGTTGTGAGTTACAGAGGAGGTCTAGGGCTAGAATTATTGCTCTCGCTCTACCAATCACGGTGATACCTCACATGTGGTTTGAATACCGTTTACATATGCGGGCACTACTCACATATGCGTTCGCTTCTGCGCGTGAGCTTGGCGGGACGGGGTGCGTTTTCTGGCTCCTAACTTTTTTAGCTGGCTCCTAGATTCCAAGCAAATTTGTCAAACTCTGGACTGATCATTTCTTTGTCAGTGGGCAAACATACAAAATCAGCAGGGGATCAATTTCCTTTTTCCCCTCACGGTATAGAGGGAAAATCTCAGTCAAAAAAAGTCTCGTACAGTCAGTAATAAAAATCTGATGGGGTTCTAACCCTTCCCTATTCAACAGAAAGAAAAAACGTTGGCTATAGATATTATTTACTTAAGTATTTCAGGGGCCTTTTGTCGAACTGGTGGGTTGTCACTCTGTAAAATGAAAACACACAGCATTAAAAATATACCAAAAACTTTTATAACATTTTGTACTAACTTTGATCACAAATAAATGACAAAATCATCCCTGCACTCCCATAAATCAATTACAATACTTTTCTTTTAATGTCCCCAATATGATTCCTCATTAGGAAGTTTCATCCGGCTGAGCTCCCATTCAGCATTTTATTTCTGGAGTTAGTTAATATTTTATGCAATATTTTGTGCAATGGATCCTCACCGATCCTTGATCCAAACGGGTCACCCCGTTCGGATCGGCAAACCACGCGATCCGCGGACCGCTCCGGAGCCTCGGCCATAGGAAAGTCCCCGGCTTCGGCCTAGCTCCGGAGTGGCGGCCATCTTGCTCCACCCCAACCAATCACAGATCGGCTGTGATTGGTTGGATGGGATGTCCCGTCTCTGCACCTGATTGGCCCACGTGATGAGCGCCGTCTCTGATTGGAAGGCTGCTCGGATTGGCTGGATGTCTTGGCAGGGACTCAGTGTTCTTTACTAGTGTGGGGGCAATGTTGGACTGGTCTGAAACAGTGATGGTGATGACGAGTGGGGGACTATGGTGGACATTACAGTGCAAATACAGTGAGTTGGATGTTGGACTGGCTATTATTACAGTGTTTACTAGTGTGGGGGCAATGTTGGACTTGAACAGTGATGGTGATGACGAGTGGGGGACAATGGTGGACATTACAGTGACGAGTGGGGGGCAATGGTGGACATTACCATATAGAGCCATTGGCCCAGCTAGAGCCCAGACTTGAATCCAACTTTTTTTCATAAATCATTTTTTTTTTTTTTGCTGATCCAATCCGTGGCTCCTGATCCGGGGATTGATCCGATCTGTGAGTTTTTTGATCCATTGCACCCCTACTTCTAAGTTTAGCTGGCAAATTGCCACAACTCCAACGAGGGAGGGTGGGTGGATGAATATAGAAGAGGATCTGATATTTATCTGATCTATCTTATCTTATTCGCATCTTATAAATCTCACCCATCCTCAGTACATACTGTACATATCGTATCTACGACAAGTTGTCACGTTCCATCACCAGCTCAGGCACCATTTCCATGGCACAATATTCACTAAAATAAGAATAATTCAACTATACCTGAGGCTGCAGGGGTGCAAAACCGGAGAAACTGTCTTTGTCAACCACAGAGGACACAACCTATATAAAAATAATGATATACAGCACTAAGTTCTCCATTGATACAGGTCATTTATATAATTTATAAATAATGTACAGGTAACAGCACAATTCATAAAGAGAAAGTAGCACAACAGCACTATGGGACCAAACTAAAGGACATTCACCTGGACCATAGACCAGTAATATATTAAAATATCTCGATAACAGCAAGAAATTATTAAAAAGAAAGGAAAACCTGTGAAGATGAAACTTTACATTAATTACACCATTTGAAAAGTGTGAAGGGTAAAAAACATACCGTAGCTTTACCCAAATAGTCCTTCTTCTCTAACTGTTCCACAAGCTTCTCATTCGGATGAAATAGGCGACCTTTTGGCATTTCTGTTAGCGGAAAATCTTTTTGTTTCTGTGACATAAATGATAAATGGGTGGTAGAAAATAGTGTGCAGTTCACTGATAATGTTGCTATGCCAAATTGATCATGTATTTTAGGCTGTTCTAAATACCCAGGCACCCTTCAAAGGTCTACAAAGGAAGCAGGTTCCAGAATCTTATATTCCCATGTAATACAAATAGTAATTTTTAGATAAACCAAAGAGATTATAGAATATCGAACAACAGAAAAATTGTGTGAAGGCTAGAGTTGTATGTTTAAATCTCATGTAAATGACCTGTTAAAGATTTTACACTATTTAAAGCTAAAGCTACAGGATGTAGGAGCATAATTGCATGCAAAACTATTCCACCTATGGGAGAAGAAGGGGACAATATTTAGTGACCCACAGGTCGGACTTTTGAGGCACAATGAACAGTGTGAAAAAATTTACCAAAATATTATAAAATTTGTTTAAAATGTATACATGGTACATAAAAAAAAAACATTTAGGAGAATTAAAAGAGAATTAAAACACATATGGAGAATATATGATAGAGAGTGAGCTCCTGTGGGTCAACGTATTTCGCCGATAGGCTTCGTCAGGGATCGTTGGAAAGATTGTGCCTCTAAAGTCTGACCTGTGGGTCACCACATCCCCTTCCTTTCCCTTATCTAACCTTCTACGGATGTGGCCATATGAGTGCTTTCTCTCAATTCACACTATTCCACCTACATAAACATTACATGCTCACCTGTTTTTTCTAATAATATAATTATGTGGTCTAAAATAAATTAAACAACTAAAAAATGTCAATCACAGGACCATGGGCGTTCTTAAAGTGTTACTAAACCCAGGACCCTGTATTCACTTTATTTTGTATCCCACAGTACAGGCAATTATTTTATTACATATAAACTGCTAAATACCTTTTTCTCATTAGCAGTATATAGCAGTCTTGTGACTTCTATCAGTGTCTGGTTAATGCTTGAAAGGGGAGATTTCATTCTACTCTGGCTGTCATATGAGGCAGCAGTACCCCTGACCCTCTGGCTGGACAGTGCTGATTGGCCTTGTGCTGATCACCCTCCCAAGAAAAAAAAAAACACACCAAACAGAGCATATGTAAAGTGACTCCAAAGGCTCTGTCTTATCTGGAGATGTATTATGGACAGTGGAAGAAGGGGAGGATCAAAGAAGTCAGGAACAAATACAATGCAGAGGATTAACCCCTTAGATCCCACAGTGAGTATAACAAGCATGATTTACTGCATATACAGACTGATTTTCCTGTTGTGGGTTGTGGGTTCAGTAACACTTTAACTCCTTCTATACAACCTTGGCCTGCGGCAAAAAAAATACGGAGCCCATATATCACACAACTTTGATGTGTGTCCCCACTCTGGGACTACATGTACAATTATTGGTGGGATGGTTAAAAACATTCTGACCACCTCTTACAATGCCCACAATGGATGCAGCTAGCATAAAATATGATAATAGATAATAATAAAATATCATAATAATATGATATGATAATAGATAATATGATAATATGAGTCAGGTTCCCAGCCCTCCTCTACACTCTGATCTATACCTTCAGTATATCCCCTGCAAAATAATACATACCAGGATTTCTTGCATTGCTTTCTCTATCTTAGTGCCATGCCTTGGTTCTACCTTCTGACTGAGGGCCAGAATAAGATTCTCTTCTGCTTTTGCCCAGTTGCCCACTTTCGCATGTCCTAGTGCAACATTATATAATATCTGGAAGATACATATTACAACTCATCGTAAATCTGAGAAAAGCAAAAATACAAAAGTACTTTTCATTTATAAGTTAATGGGGTTCTCCTCAGTTCAAGCCACTCTTGTCTGTTGCTGGTCATTTTGCTTCCATAGTATATTCAATTCTGTGAGTGTAACAGGCAACTGAGTAAAGGCCCGTAAACACAATACGAAAATCGGAAGGAAAAATGAGTTTGACGAACAATCTGCCAATTTTTGGAATGTTAGTACAGTGCTTTCAACAGCCGATTACGGTTTTTCATCTGACAAAAGCTGGATGTGCAGACTATACATTTTTTGTCGGATCTGAACTCGGCATCCGATTTTCGTTTCATTAGTATGGTTTTCATATTTAAAAAAAAAGAAAAACGTTAGAGAAAGACTATGCATGCTCAGAAACCGAAGAATACACACAAAACTTCTGACGTTGTATTCTGTGAGTAACCTCTTAATTTTCGACATGAGATTAGCATGCTACAAAAAAACAGACGTTCGGTCATCTGAAAATCTAGGCGTGTTTACAAGGCTTTAGTCAGCGGGCAGATTGAACAAGCTGTCCACACGTAAGAAAATGATCACAGAGTATAAATTATATATGTGAACCGCAGAATAGAGCACAGTCACAACTGAACTATATATTGAATTGCAATGATTCTCCAAAATGAGCCATTCGTGCCTGACAACTGTCACAAAACTCAGTCCAAGCCAGTAAAATACCTACCGGTGAAGTTTTGTTAAACAGTAAAGCTGTAGCAGCTAATGTAATTTTCCACATCGCATTGAAACAAAGTTGCACTTCTCTCAAAGGTACTCACAACAACAAACTGGTGTCCACGGCTGGTACTTTAGAGGTGTCACAAACTACTAACAACATTAGTCAGTCTGTCCCTCTTTACGCTCCCTCTCTCTCTTCTCTCTCTCTCTTTCCACTCCCTCTCACTCTCTCTTTATCTCTTTCTTTCTTTTTCTCTCTCCCTTTCCCTCTCTTTCTCCCTGTTTATCTCTTGTCTCTCTTTCTTCTCTCTCTCTCTCTCGCTCTTTCTGTCTCTTTCTATTTCTTTCTATCTCTCTATCCCTTTACCTCTATTTATCCCTCTTTATCCCTCTTTATCCCTCTTTATCTCTCTTCTTCTCTCTCTCTCTCTCTCTCTGCTTGCGCGCGCGCGCTTTCTGTCTCTTTCTATTTCTATCTTTCTATCCCTTTCCCTCTCTTTCTCCCTCTCTTTCATTATTTCTCTCTCTCTCTCTCTCTCTCTCTCTCTCTCTCTCTCCTCTCTCGCTTTCTGTCTATTTCTCTCTATTTCGTTCTCTCTCTCTCATTCACTTTCTTTCTCTCTTTTTTCTCTTTCTCTGTTTCTTTCTCTTTATCACTCTCTCTCCCCCTCTCCCTTTCTGTCTCTTTCTCTCTCTGTCTCCTCTCTCTCTCTTTCTCTCTCTCTCTCTCTCTCTCTCTCTCTCTTTTTTTTCTCTCTCTCTCTCTCTTTTTCTCTCTCTCTCTCTCTCTCTTCTCGCTTTCTCTCTTTCTGTCTCTTTATCATTCTTTCTCCCTCTCTCTCTCTCTTTCTCTTTCTCTCTCTTTCTTTCTCTCTGCACCTCTGAAGTCCCAACTATATTTAAACATAACCTTTCGGTGGTATGAGGTATGTGGTACCCATGATGACCTATCAGTTCTACTAAAGTTGTTTAACTGCTGCTAACAGATGTTTCACAAATGTGAATATTTGTTTTCCTGATATAGCACTTTTATCAACGCCATGCTTTTTCCCCACTTGGTGATGATCAAGAAGAGGACTAGAACTAACCCAATGTTACACTGCTTCCACACTTCCCTTGGGAACACTCAACTCTACTAGAGCAGAATGGACAGCATCCACACAGCTATCCACCTCCACATTCCTCTTCCGGTGTGCAGAACACAGACCTCCACCCAGAATTATACAGTGAAGTGGAACAAATGGATAGTGACCAAACAAAATTAATACTTAGAATTAAAACAGTGCAATCTATTGTTTATTGTACCGTGTGTAGACTGCATAGTCAGTAATCATTGATCTGGCCTCTTGTGGACTGGCACTATACATTTAGATTTTGTCAGATTTCCCTAGATGTAGAAGTATGGCAATCTTTGAAAAAGTAAGTAAAAATGGTGTAGTAATGTGGTGGTAATGGCGCTGCTGGGTATTGGTATATTTCATTAAAGTGACATGTGTTCCTGTCCTGCGAGTTAATATGTGCGTACAAATGTATTAATACACATATATATATATATATATATATATATATATTACAGTACAGACCAAAGGTTTGGACACACCTTCTCATTCCAAGAGTTTTCTTTATTTTCATGACTATCACACTGAATGCATCAAAACTATGAATTAACACATGTGGAATTATATACAAAAAAGTGTGAAACAACTGAAAATATATGTCATATTCTAGGTTCTTCAAAGTAGCCACCTTTTGCAGCAGACACATCTCTAGAACAACTGTTAAGAGGAGACTGTGTGAATCCGGCCTTCATGGTAGAATATATGCTAGGAAACCACTGCTAAAGAAAGACAACAAGCAGAAGAGACTTGTTTGGGCTAAAGAACACAAGGAATGGACATTAGACCAGTGGAAATCTGTGCTTTGGTCTGAGGAGTCCAAATTTGAGATCTTTGGTTCCAACCACCGTGTTTTTGTGCGACGCAGAAAAGGTGAACGGATGGACTCTACATGCCTGGTTCCCACCATGAAGCATGGAGGAGGAGGTGTGATGGTGTGGGGGTGCTTTGCTGGTCACACTGTTGGGGATTTATTCAAAATTGAAGGCATACTGAACCAGCATGGTTACCACAGCATCTTGCAGCGGCATGCTATTCCATCCGGTTTGCGTTTAGTTGGACCATCATTTATTTTTCAACAGGACAATGACCCCAAACACACCTCCAGGCTGTGTAAGGGCTATTTGACCAAGAAGGAGAGTGATGGGGTGCTGCGCCAGATGACCTGGCCTCCACAGTCACAGGACCTGAACCCAATCGAGACGGTTTGGGGTGAGCTGGACCGCAGAGTGAAGGCAAAAGGGCCAAAAAGTGCTAAGCATCTCTGGGAACTCCTTCAAGAATGTTGGAAGACCATTTCAGGTGACTACCTCTTGAAGCTCATCAAGAGAATGCCAAGAGTGTGCAAAGCAGTAATCAAAGCAAAAGATGGCTACTTTGAAGAACCTAGAATATGACATATATTTTCAGTTGTTTCACACTTTTTTGTTATGTATATAATTCCACATGTGTTAATTCATAGTTGTGATGCCTTCAGTGTGACTCTACAATTTTCAAATAAAGAAAACTCTTGGAATGAGAACGTGTGTGTGTATATATATATATATATATATATACTGTACATATATACACACACACCGTAAGGTGTCAGGTGACACTGTTGAATATACACACAAACCTAAATAATTCAGTGTGTAAAGTGACATGTGCTAATAAAGTGACCGAACATTATGATACAATGGTAATAAATTGAGATGGCTGGATGATTAGCAATAATAGTCCGTGAGAGTAAAATAAAGAAAAAATATAAAGATAAAAAAAATTATTGATTGCAAGAAAAATCTAAAACAGTAATTAATATCTTTGAAAAAGCATGTGTGACCTTTGAAGAAAAAAGCTATTCTGATTACATTTCAATGTGAAATATGATTTTTGTTTTTGAAGTACACATAAGAATGAAGGTATTTTACAATATACATGGGGGAGCAAGACAGTCCAATTCTACAACACCTCAAAGAGATGATGTGAACATATGTCATTTTTTCAGGATAAATGTCTCAACCGTTCAACTACTATCCTCTCCAACCAGACCATTTGCAGTTCTTCAAATTTACAGTTGAGCATAGATCTAAATTACAATAATTCTAACTTACCCAGGTGAAACTTGCAAAAGGCAAGCATATTCCTCCTTGCTGTACATGATAACCATACTGTAACTGTGTTGTAACAAACAATTCTGCAGTATTACTGTATCTCACCTCACAGCTGTAGAGTTTGAATGTCAAGCCCAGAATTTTGTAGTCAATCAATTGATTTCCTCTTAATTCAGTGAAGCAGCGAGCAAAGTCCAGAAGTGCTTCTTGATACCTGAATGCAAATATATTTGTAAAAGGGGATTAATTTTGGTACTTTCGTCCTGTCAAAATGTATAGGCAATTGGAGGGAGGCTAAAGTCGACTCATATGTGTAACTGCTTACCAGTCCAGGTTATAAAGTTAAAAAATAGTTTTCATTACAAAAATAAAAATAATGTATAGAGGCTCTACATGTTTCGCTTTTTTTTTCATCTGACAAATCTATACTTGTGTAAATCTCCTGAGAAAGCGGATATTACGGAAAAAACGCGAAATATGTAGAGCTCTATACTATATATAAAAGGTACTATAGCGCTAATATGATCAAATAAGGAAAAAAAACAACAACAAAAATAACCAAATGATAAAGCTGCATACATAAAAAAGGTGCTAAACCAGTGGAAAAAATGGATAAAATAGGATGAATGCGCTAAATCAACCCTTGCTATTGTACAGTACACATCAAGTGCACTTTATATATTTTTGTGGACTTTTTTGATTTTGTATTTTGTTTCATTTGAACATCTGAGTGTTTACACATATATATATATATACACTTGATGTGTACTGTACAATAGCAAGGGTTGATTTAGCGCATTCATCCTATTTTATCCCTCTATACATTATACTGTGGATGGTTGGAAATTTTATTGGCAACAATAGAATGTAAAATATGAGTTACTGCATGGTTGTCACAACATAATATATTTATTCTATGAATATGTAAATTTACCTTTTTACTTATTTTTGTAATAAAAACTATTTTTTAACTTTATAACCTTGACTGATAATCAGTTACACATATGGTACCAAGTCCAATTTAGCCTACCGCCAATTCTCTATACATGAATGCAAATATATACCTAAATATAATCTGGATGTACATATATATACAGAGGCGTATCTAGTGAAAATAGCGCCTATGGCAAGCACTGAAACTGCGCCCCTGTCGAAACATTTGAAACCCATCTTTCAGATAACCTTAACAAAAAAAACAACTAACAACTAGTGATATTTATCATCCCTTGTGATTCCTTGGGTAGTGACATATCCTCTTTATGGAGAAATCTGGGGTTTATTAGACCCCTGATCCCTCCTCTGCCTCCACCAGGCCAGGTAAATACTGGAAGTGATGAAATCTTCATTACTTAAGGCCTCAGTTTTCACAGAGGAGAGGGAGGGCTGTGGCTGGACGCAGCAGGGATAGCGCTGCCATTGTCCATTAGCAAAGGTGCTGAAAAGGAGATCCTGCCTATGCTCGGAAGGAGGAAAGAAGAGACCCTCAGACTCTGGTAAGTGCCTCGCTGCCCAGCCACTTAACAGCGCCCCCCTTCATATGGCGCCCATGGCACTTGCCATGGCTGTCATACCCTAGATACGCCACTGTATACATATGCATATACATGTGTATATGGAGTCATGGTTCAGCTTCAATTATGTGTGTACAACAATAATTATCAATGTCTGCCACAAGCCTTTAAAAATAAATAAAAAATCTCTACTTACAGATTAGATTGTATAGCCTCGTACACACGGAAAAATGTGAGGAGAGCTTTTGGATGGAAATCCCGGCTGTGTGTATGCTCTTCCCATTTTTCCAGATGAGAAAACTGCCCAAAAAACCGCCGGTAAAATAAGGAGAACCAACTCTCTTTTTTCCCGCTGGGAAAACCGGCAAACTCTTGCCCGGCAGTTTTTGGCAATTTTCCTATGGGAAAACTGCGATGGAGCCTACAAACAGCCGGGATTCCTGACCAAAGCTTCATCGTAGTTTTCTTGTCGGGAAAACCGGCCGTGTGTAGGGGAAGGACTGACCGAGCAGGTTCTTGGCTTTCCCCTTGGGAAATCCCACAGTGTGTAAGGGGCATAAGAGCCTTTCTTGCCCAAAAATGATAGAATACTTAACACATAAGTATTTTTTTTATAATCTAATCTGTAAGTAGAGATTTTTTTTTTTCAACAATGCACATAACATTTGATATGCGCATATCTTTATTATTGTGTTAAATATTCTATTATTTTTTGGCAAGAAAGGCTCTTACAATCTAATCTGTAAGTAGAGATTTATTTTTTTCAACAATGCACACAACATGCCCAATTTGAACATTTTCACTTAGGGGTGTACTCACTTTTGTTCCCAGCGGTTTAGACATTAATGGCTGTGTGTTGAGTTATTTTGAGGGGACAGCAAATGTACACTGTTATATAAGCTGTACACTCGCTACTTTACATTGCAGCAAAGTGTCATTTCTTCAGTATTTATATGGTGTTCAGAATGCTGAAGGCTAGTAGAAATATGACCTCAATTAAAGTGCAGTTCTACCCAAAAATGGAACTTCTGCTTATCCTCTTCCTCCCCACCTTCCGATGTCAAATTTGGAACCTTTCAGGGGGGGAGCAGATACCTATTAGCAATATCCTTGCAACAAAGAAGGCTGGGATGATGCTATCTGTGGGACTTGTATTTTTATTTTTCCCACATCAGATGCAACCGGGTGAATGGAGGCGTGGGAGATGCTCACGGTAATTCCGCCCTTCGCATTTCCTCTACGGTCTTCGCATCACTTGTGATACTTCATTTTCTTATTGTTTATTTATTCGTTTGTTTATTAATTATTGTATTATTATTTTTCTTTTTCCGCAAATCAGATATAATAAAAGAAAGAAGGACAAACCAGAGAAGGTAGAAAGCTCATAACATTCCCCCTTGACCCTTTCTCTTTTATCTCATCATCTTCTCCCCCCGTATCTCCGCTTTTCCTTCATCTTTTCTTTTTTCCTTTTTCTCTTCCTTTTTTTTTTCTTTTTCCTTTTTTCCTTTTTTCCCCCTGTGTGTGGGACTTGTAAAGTTAGGCTTCTGGAGGTACATAACAGCATACGTATAGCAAAGACATTATCCAAATTTAGTTAAAGCTGCACAGTTTGTTTTGATTGTCAGGGACCCCCTACCTGCATAGGCAATTTTTTGGTAAATGTGAACTATCCCTTTAAATGCTGGCAATAGTAACAGAAACTCAAGCATGAATGCATCTGAAGAATGAGATCTTCTTGACCTACAAGAAGTACTTTTAGGGAATAATCCTATTGTAGCCTGTACTGTTACTTACTTTCTCTCTTTGTAGAAGACGGAGCCACGCTGGAAATACCCCACAGCCAAATGTTTGTCTTTGTCAATAGTGGATTTGAAGGCCTAAAAGACAGAAATGTTTGTGTTATAAAACAATTTAATTTCATGCTTTAAAGTTAAACCTTGTTTTTTAAACAAACCTAACGTGGCCTTGCTCCCTCATCCTGTGCCTCACTGGCTAGTGAAGACTCCCATAAAAGCATGTGGCCAATAGTAAGGCTTAGAAATTGGCTTGACCAATCTGACTTAGGAAGTATCTGCAGATCAGTGCAAGCGGCTATTTAGGGGAGCACCTCAGAATTACCAGGATTGGACCTGCTACTATTGCCGGGTTAGGTATTCTACATTTCAGATTTGTTTTAGCTGTGAATAGATGGGTCCAATTTACAAAAACTGCAGCAAAGTCAAGCAGCTGACTAAAAAACTAAATTGCAATCAATAAAGCTATCTTATTTTTTGTTAACAGCTTCAATTGTTTTCTGAATGTTTTTTCTTTCTAAATTAGTTTTATTATTGTATGTCATTCCGTGGAAAATACACTGTATATATTGGCGGTTTGTGTTTAACACTTGTAAAATATACAGTACTGTGTGTGTGTGTGTGTGTATATATATATTAAAACCAACAGTATTATTCAGATAGGCAGAATTAAACAAAATCACACCTACAACTCTCTTCTGAAAACCATGGATAACTCTTAAGCCTCATACACACGATCGGACTTCCATCTGACATTTCCCTGGCTTTTGGTCCGAAGAGCGTTGGGCTTGAACTTGTTCTGTATACAGACGGCAGAGCATTTTCAGCCAACATTTACCAAACTATGTGGTTTTTCAGCTCTTACCGCCACCCTCTGGGCAGCTTCTGCTATTGTCTGATGTTTAGCATAGGTTCTGAGCATGCGTGTTTATACTTTGGATTTTAGTCCGATTGACTTGTGTACACACGATCAGATGATCCTCCATCGAACATTTGTGGTCGGAAAGTTTGAGAGCATGCAAAGCGAACATTTGTTCGTTGAAAAACCGACAAAAATTGGATTACATACATACGGTCGGATTGTCCGATAAAACACGTCCGTCGGCCCGTTGTTGTCAAAAAGTCTGATAGTGTGTATGGGCCTTTAAAGCTTAACTTCAGCCAAAATGTTTTATGCCTCGAGCACACGATCGGATTTCCATTGGACAAATCCAGGGATTTTTGCCCGAAGTGTGTTGGCCGTGAACTTGTTCTGCATACAGACGGCAGAACTTTTTCAGCCAACATTCACAAAACTATATGTTTTTTCTGCTCTTTAGCGCCACCCTTTGGGCAACTTCTGCTAATGTTGTCTTATGGTTAGCATTGGTTCAGAGCATGCGTGTTTGTACTTTGGATTGTGTACAAATCCGACGGAACACATTTGTTGTCGGACAATTTGAGATCATGACCATCCAACATTTGTTGTCGGAAATTCCGACAACAATTGTCCGATGGAACATACAGGTGGTCTGATTATCTGACAAAACACGTCCATCAAACAGTTGTTGTCGGAATATCTGATCGTGTATATGGCCTTTACTTTGTTTTGGATATTGTGGGGAAGGGAGAGAGGTTCTCTCAGATTTTTAATTCCATTTTCTGGTGATAACTTCATCTCCATTTCTTGTATTGGGATATGAGGCCAGGAACTGAGGAAAAATCTCCCCAATGGGGTCACAGACAGACAAAACATTTTGTCAGTAGTTGGTCTTTAACTCCTAATTCTGCTACTGTAATCTGTACACATTTAAAACCATTCAAAGGGCAATTCCTGGCTCGTGTGATTGGCTCTATACTTTTTGAGCTTTTCGCAAACTAATGGTGCATACCTTGCAAATATAGCAGACAGACACCCCCCCCCCCCCCCCCTCAGTTGTGCATTAGGGAGTAAGTAACTGGAAAGCATGTGACAGTAACCATAGAATAGGTAAGAGTCTGCAATAATAATTAACATTTTTATAATGTATACCACTAACTTGAAAACATTTATGTTTTTTGTTAATATTTATTAATTATCATGAAGTGTATCTAAGGTGGTGACCACAGGCGGTGGAAGCGGATGTGTATGAAATGCTTTTTGTGATCTTACATTTGGTGAGTGCATCCCCTTGAGGGGACCAATCCCCCCACGTGGTGAACATCCCTTGGTGAAAGGAGCACTTATGATAAGACCATTGACCAATCACAGCCATCCCTGTGGGAAACCGATTCTGATATTGTGGATATGTTCAGCTATCTTTATTCTTGGTATGTCTTGTATAGGGGCAAATAGAAGGCACATTTGAGGTGTTATTGGGATCTTTCTGCCTGAAATTCGATCAATCATAAGACTTGCGTTGTGCCAG
This sequence comes from Rana kukunoris, assembly GCA_029574335.1. NCBI lineage: Eukaryota > Metazoa > Chordata > Amphibia > Anura > Ranidae > Rana > Rana kukunoris. Next base: position 179,541,626 of record CM056055.1, on the reverse strand, counting down.
ATGGGTTTAAGGTGGAAGCATTCCCAAAATATATGTAATAGTGTCCCGTGTGTAGGACAACCCCTGAAACAGAGCGGAGAAGTTGATGGGTAAAATAAATTAAGTTTGGCGGGGGTAAGATACCATCTGTAAAGCAGTTTAGTGGCAGATTCTCTGATGGGTGGTAGGTTTGGTACATCTGTGTAGATTTTCGAATATGGTATCCCATTGTTCGGGGGAGAATGAAACGTTTAAGTCTGATTCCCATTGTAGCATGGGGTGTGTTTTTTCAGGCATGTTGAACTCGTTTAGATTTTTATTCTTAATAGTCTTTTGGTGCGCCCTATGTACAGAAGACCACACGGACATCTTAGAACATATACCACAAAGTTGCTGTTGCATGTTATGAACTGCTTGATGTCGACCTGCTGATTATTTGCAGGGGAGGTGAAGTTTTCCAAACCCCTCTGTAGTCGTGCCACTTCTCTGCATGGTTTACACCTTCTGCAGGAAAAGAAACTGTTGCGGTCCCAAAATGTGTGGGGTTTGGTTGGTAAGTCAAAGACTTTTTTAACCACCAGGTCACCATGGTTCGGGGCCTTTCTATATATAAACTGTGGTTTTGGAGGTAGTGCTGTGCCTATTTTTTTTGTCCAGTAATAAGATGTTGTATTGGGTGTGAAATTGCGAGATAAAGCCCTATTCTTTGGTATTCTTGACTGTGGGCATTGATTCAGTTTTTGACTGTAGACATACATCCCTAGATACTGTTCCCACCTCCTCAACGATTTTGTTCAGGACTTGTGAGTTGTAGCCTTTTGCTTCAAATCTTTAGTGAGAACTTTTGATAGGATAACAAAATGACTGGTCTCAGAGCAATTGCGTTTAACCTTTTTTTGTCCTTTGGTGATATTCCTAAATCATTGAGGATGATGTCCACTAGTGATCGGCAGATTGCTATTCCTATCAGTGGGTTTAAAATACACTTTTACAAACGGTTCATTGACGATCTATTTTTAATTTGGGCCAGTTCAGAGGACTGAACCCATATACCGGCAGAACAATAAACTTGAGACTAAAGTGTTTTTTAAACCCACTGATAGGAATAGCTATCTGCCGATCACTAGTGGACATCATCCTCAATGGCTCAGGAATATCCCCAAAGGACAAATCATGAGGGTTAAACGCAATTGCTCTGAGGGTGTGACTCCCCATCGCACCAACCGGCTTTAAATGTACATCAGTTCCGCCCCTTTGGGACGTCCGACGCGCTCTCACGCCTCCAACGTCATTGCGCCCACATGGCCGAGGATACTGGCCATGTCAGGAAGTGACGAAACAAATCAGCAAAACGTCAGGATGGGACTCCTCATCGGCCAAACCGGACGTGACGTGTGCGCTCCACGGACGCAAACCAGGAAGACGCTGGAGGAACTTAGAAACAGCAGTCTTCAGGGTCAAGTTAGTCTGAGCCAACACACAATCTATTTTGCCTGTATTCATTAGCTGTTTATATGCATATATGTACAAGGGGGTATTTTGGGTTATTAAAACTTTTAAACGGTACTGCTCTATATGGATTTTATTTTCCAAATATATCATCACGGAACCAAACATCCAGTTTATCTAAGGTGGTGACCACAGACGGTGGAAGCAGATGTGTATGAAATGCTTTTGTGATCTTACATTTGGTGAGTGCATCCCCTTAAGGGGATTAATACCCCCACATGGTGAACATCCCTTGGTGAAAGGAGCACTTATGATAAGACCATTGACCAATCACAGCCATCCCTGTCATCCACACTAACTGTCACTCATATGAACTTTTTACAAACGTAAGTTTGATTGCAGCGCTGCTGCAGGGCTATTGTGGACTCTGTTTCTTTGAGTATTTCTGCTTTTTTGCATAAACTATACATATATTTTGCTATTAAATAAGATTTCTAATCATATGAAGTTAATAACAAGAGTCCCCCTTTACATCAGAGTCTACAGAGTTCCCCTTTTACATCTGAACTCGCAGGAAACACTGTGGCATCTGTTGTAAAGGGGAAATTTGATGTAAGGGGTGCTCTGAGAACCCTGATTTGCCTTAGTGTACTTAGAGGCAGGAGAGAGAAGGGGAAGACTTTAGTCACAGACAGGGATGGGTGGTGATGTCACTTAGCAGTCAGCATCTCTCATCCAGATATATATAAAGGTGGCTGGCCTTTAAATTTCCAGCCCTAACTTTCCTTTTCTTAGGCACTGCGCCGGGGATTGGCGTGTGGGCAAACAAAGAGGGGTGGGGGAAGAGGCGCTTCGATTGAACCCTCTCTCCTCTCCCATCTGTGTGTGTTTGGGGGGGGGGGGGTGTTAGTGCTGGCTTTTGGCAGGGTGAAAAAGTGTAACAGACATTCAGCTTAGACAACTGCAGCCAGCAACCCTGCTGGGAAGCCATAGTCCAGTCTGAATAATGTGTCCGGGTTTCAGGCAGTCTGAAACCCAGACGCATAATTCCATACCCAAACTGTTCGGGTGAATCCTGGACAGGTGGCAACCCTAGACCACAATTATAAATTTGCCTTTTGTATCTCATTAAACCCCAGGCATATGAATGGTATTCCTCTTACAGCATTACTGACCTTTTCTGCCTCTTGTAAATTTCCCATCACAATATGACAACAGCCGATGTTGAAGCAGATCTTAGCTCTAGGCTCTGTGATGGTGGTGAAGGATTTTAGGGCCCCTGCCCAGTCCCCTTTGTCTGCTGCAGCCACTCCTTCACCCAAAGCGACATCATTTCCACAAGAGCCATCTCTGAGGTTACCCTGATCCCCCTTAAATACCAGAGTTCCAAAAGTTTGATATCACACACAAGTGTTGGAGGCTTTTCAGCACCCACAGCTCTCGGTCATGTGTGATGTTGTCAGAATGTGTGGATGACACAAGAGGAAGCAAAGTAACTCTCTGTAGTTTTTGGAAAGAGATTCTGAAACTGCTTTACTGGACTACGTAACAACTTCCCCTTTTAACTTTCTTCCTCAATTATCGCTCTTTAGAGCTAACCCTGTGTGTCAACGTGCTGCTCAGAATTCTATAGAACAAATAATAATCTGAAATGACTGTGAAGTGACAATTCCACAATCTTGTATGTTGAATGAATGCCAATAACAATAGCATGGGCACATTGGGGTTGATTTGCTAAAGCAAATAGAATGAAGAATGAAGAGAATGGTTAAAAAAAATTGTCAAACTTTTTTACTTTCTGTAAGATGTTGGGGAGATATTCCTTCACTTATGCTGGCCATACACTAGACGAAAAATCGCTCATGGAGACACTTCGTTCGTTTTTCGGCAAGTTAATGGGCACAAATCGTAAATCGCTTGTGACGTTTTTGTTAAAAAAACGAATGGCAAGTTTGGAAAAATTTTGACGGCCGAACGATAAATCGTAAGGTTAATGCATTATTCGTCCGAAAAAAATTAATGCTTGCTACTGCGCATGTTTGAAAACGCTATAACCCGGAAGGTAAATATTCGTATCAAAGAACGTTTACACTTCACCAACTATATAACCTGCAATTAATTCAAATGTGATATACCTTTATGTATGTTTAAAGAATGCACTACACAAAATATGCAATATTAAAACTTTATTGCAACATGTATTTATTTTTAAACAAATATAAAGAAATCCTGTTCAATATTTGTTTTCCTTATTTCTTTTTTGTTCATATACAAGAGAACATTAATAAAGACAGTTTGTTTTTTGTTTTTTGTGAACAAGAGAGCATATATCTTTTTTTTATTACACAAGAGAGCATCATTTTTTATTAATTAAACAAGAGAGCATATTTTTTTTATTAATTAAAGGGGGGCTTGTTTGACCTCGGCAAACACTGTCATATTGGATGTCCAGATCGGATTATCCGACTCACTCGCAAGCGGCATCCCACACGGTGTCGGTTGCCTAGCAACTCTACGGCTGGATAGAGGGAGCAGCGCGGCGCGATCACTGGAGATTGTCCCAGCGCAGCCCCAGTAGCAGCCTGACGCGGAGGACCACGTGACCGCCAACGCACGTGACACATGCAGAGGACCCGTGGAGACATACAGGAATCAATACGCCGGTTCCTAGTGCCACTCACAGAGGAGAAAGAGCAGGACGCCGGCATGTCATCAAGGCAGAGTCGCAAAGATACATCCGCAGCATCACCAGATGGGAATACAAGAGCTGAAGCACAGAAAGAACATAAAGAGCAGGGGTCAAGGAGAGGAGGTAGGATCCACATTTCTTTCTTTTTTTATTCTCTTATACGTTAATAAGGATACAGTGTTATGTAGAGGTGTACTTATAACAATTTTATAGACAAATGATACTATTTACAGTCACGCAGGGGGCGCGAAATGTTTTCTTCTTCCTAGGGGGGGCTTGACAGAAAATAATTGAGAAGCACTAAACTAAACCAAAAAACAAAACAAAAAACAGACATGGACCAAAAAGACACCTCTTAAATTTTAGTGTGTCAAGAACAACCAGGAATTGGTTCTGGACAGAGGTCAAGTGATCTTTGACTTTTTCGAAATTCAGATGAGCATTTCTCCAACTCTGAGGAGCACTTCAACAGATCAGATAACAATCTTTGGCCAGTGACGGTATTTAATTCCTGTTCCACAGTCAGATGATGTGCTGTTAAAGACAAAAAAAATCAAAAAATCAGGGGAATGTGTTTCCAATTAAGTTCAAGTTACAGTGTATATATACTGGCTTACCTGTGGTGCTTGTGATGGTTTCACAGGAATGCTGTGCCTGGTCTGCTTCAACATCTGTAATACTTTGACCTGGTTCAGCATCATCCTCATCAGGTCCTTTTTCTGTAACTGGAGATGTGTCATCAACCATAATAATATCCAGTTCTGTTGTCACAGTGCTGTTCCTAAATGCTTTCTTAGGTTTTTCTGTGTTTAAAGAAACCAAATAAAAAAGGCAAAAATTGGTATGCATGCTAAAGAATCTAGTTTCCATACATGAAGACATTGCAGGCAGACTACATGAATTGCATACCTAGCTGAGAGAGCAGAAATGGCATAAAGTATTTTTAACCACAGCGCGGCTCTCAAGTGCCGAGTGGACGTCCTTGGACGTGCTTTTATGTGCATTACCCGCGCACGCCGCTTGGGGACGCGCAGCGGGTAAACACTGTGCCGGAGCATCGCTGAGGTGCGGATGCGTGTGCCTGATGGCTGCGATGTCCGCCCGGTATCCATGATCGGCGGTGACAGCAGGGACGTGGAGCTTTGTGTGTAAACACAGAGCTCCACGTCCTGTCAGGGAGAGAGGAGACCGATCTGTGTCCCTTGTACATAGGGACACAGCGTCGGTCACCTCCCCCAGTCAGTCCCCTCCCCCCACACAGTAAGAACACAGCCAGGGAATACATTTAACCCCTTCCTCACCCCATAGTGTTAACCCCTTCCCTGCCAGTCACATTTATACAGTAATTGGTGCATTTTTATAGCACTGATCGCTGTATAAATGTGAATGGTCCCAAAAGTGTGTCAAAAGTGTCCGATATGTCCTCCGCAATATCGCAGGCCTGACAAAAAAAACGCAGATCGCTGCCATTACTAGTAAAAAATAAATCATAAATCTATCCCCTATTTTGTAGGCGCTATAACTTTTGCGCAAACCAATCAATATATGCTATTGCGATTTTTTTTTTTTTTTTTACAAAAATATGTAGAAGAATACGTATCGGCCTAAACCGAGGAAAATAAATAAATAAATTGGGATATTTGTATAACAAAAAGTAAAAAATATTGTGTTTTTTTCAAAATTTTCTGTCTTTTTTTGTTTATAGCGCAAAAAATAAAAATCGCAGAGATGATCAAATACCACCAAAAGAAAGTTCTATTTGTGGAAAAAAAATGATAAAAATATAATTTGGGTACAGTGTTGTATGACCGCGCAATTGTCATTCAAAATGCGTCAGCACTGAAAGCTAAAAATTGGTCTGGGCACGAAGGGGGTTTAAGTGTCCAGTAATGAAGTGGTTAATTACCTTTTTGGATCAATTTGTGTATTTTATACAACTGTGCTTCCTCCCTATGTTTCAAGTCAAACCATCTCTTCCGCAGCTGGTCCTTTGTTCGGTCCACACCATACTTCTTCCCAAGCACATGGATAACCTTCTGATGTCATCTTTTCTTCTTTTAGGCCTAGGGTAGTTTTTGTGTCTCCCATTATAGTAATTTTTCTCCAAAATCTTCACCATAGTTTTCATTTCTTCCAGGAACATAGGTGTTGCCTTTTAGAAAGGGCATGCTCCTTCTCTTCAGATATCGTTCTGTTGCTTAAAATGGCGCCGAAAGAAGGACGGAGCTTCCAAACTCCCATATAGCACTGCGGTGCACTCTGACCCGGCACAAAGAACGTTGGGATGTAAGAATATTCTGAGGAGAGGAACGCACAAACACACGAACGATTACATGGACCAAAATTACGAAAATTCTTTACAGTTGAAGGTAAGCAGACCAGTTTAATAGTTATATGGTAGTATGATTTTAGTGTAGAATGTTAAGTAAATCATGATGTATTGTGTTTTATTACAGGAGCAATGGTGGACAAATTCACATCCCCACATTTCCTTCCCCAATTCAGAGATATGTATAGGGAACTGTCTTGTCTATGGAAAGTGCACTCTAAAGAGTACTCAAACAGGCAGAAGCGCAATGAAGCGCATAGTAAATTGGCTGAACTGTGCACTGTGGTGTATTCTAAATCCGATGTGGCTTATGTGAAGCAAAAAATTTCAAATTTGCGTACCATATTCAAAAAGGAATTAAATACAATACAGGATTCCAAAAAATCTGGTGCTGGTGCAGACCAAGTGTACGTGACACGTCTGTGGTACTTTGAAAGCTTGCGATTTCTGACAGAACAAGAAGAACCCAGAGCCTCAGTATCAGGTTTGGACATTAGTGTGAGTGCTACCAATTCTGGAGATGAGGAAGATGGGACATTAGAGGAAATTGAAAACAGTCAGGTAATTTAAGCCACATTTATTTCAGTATTCACTTTGCTATAAACAGAAAAAAAAAGTTTTGTTCAATGATAATACTGAAGACATTACACCACAAATCATTTTTTTTGCAAATGTTATTACCTTTAATTTTTTTCCTGAACAAAAAACATTATATTTTTACATTTAGAGATTGTTTTGCCAATCTACTGCACCAGGACCAAGAAAATATTGCATATAGTCCAGCCAATTCTGGCAAGCTTTTTGACTAGAGAGATGTAGTAAGGCACCGCCTAGGTCTGAAAGCCCTTCAGAATCGTTACTCCACTCACCAGGCATGACATCCCCAACAGAGTATCTTCCCGGTCCATCATGGTTTGTGACATGTAGGTGGAGCTAGTACGTCTTAGAAAATTATGTAACACACAGCAACATTTGGGGGGTTACATTTATTGGTGTATGGAAGAGACGAAAGTGGTCAGCCATAATCCCAAAGGCATTTTCTACCACTCGTCTAGCACGAGATAACCTGTAACTAAAAATGTTCAGGTGTAAGGTTTTTAAGGGCAAATGGTTTCAACACATGTTCAGATAATGCAAATGTGTCATCTGCAACAAACACAAAATTTAGGCCTTCCACTGTGTCCTCTTTGGATGGTAAATTTAGTAGTCCATTTTTTAAACGATGAGAAAAAACTGTTTTCTCAATTGCTCCGCCATCTGAATTTCTTTGCCAATGTCCACAAACAAACTCATACTTTGCATTCACGATTGCCATTAGGACAATGCTAAAGTAGCCTTTATAATTGCAATAGAAGGAGCCAGATTTTGCTGGGGGTGTTATACGAACATGTTTTCCGTCTATGGCACCACCACAGTTAGGGAAATTACAATAGTCGTTAAATTGTTTTGCTGTTGCTCTCCATTCCTCCAGAGATGCTGGGAGCTGTAAAAGGTAAAAATATGAACATTTTCAGTATGAAATTATTAAGACATTGTTTTATTTGGCATTATTATACAGGATCTATTTGTCAATGAGACGCAGACTGTGGCATCACCAGCAGTGACTCGAACAAAAAAGAGAAAAACAACACAACAGGCTACAGGGAACCTCCTCTTGCAAGCAACTGCAGCACTTAACCAAAAAAGGGATGAATGGGATGACCTGGGTGGATTGACAGCCAAAAAAATATGCCGCATGTCAGATGAACAAAAACAATTGGTGGAACCTTTACTTCTGCAGCTTTTGAATAAAGGGTTAAGAGGGGAGCTTACTAACAACACATATTTAGCAGAGCATAAACCCACAAACATCCAACCATCCCAACAACATCCCAACAACATCACCCAACAGGATCGTCCCCAAGGCCACTGGGGACATGATTATAACTACACCTCCCTGTGAAACACATAGAAGATTTTTTATTTTATTAATTTACAGTTATGTTTGCAGCTTCAATGTTGAAGGAAGCAGTGTTTGTCAGACTTTAAAATAAAACCATTCTGTTATTACCTTTAAGTATTCGTCTTGCAGTATTCTTTTTTTTTTTCAACAATAGATTTTTATTGAAGTTTATCATAAACAAGATAAATATAGACATACATTGTATAGTGTTGTCATACATTAAGAGACGGCAACAAATGTCTCAGGATTGTGTGCTTAAACACAAACAGGTTAAAAAAACTGATAACAGGAAGTCTTCAAAATTTTACATTACATATTGGTCGATATAGTAAGTGGACACGATCCACCCCCAGGAACCCCTAATGGGACAACTTTTGTTACCTGGAGGCAGGTTATGGTGGCTCAGAGTGAAACCTACATAACATCAAGTTAAGGCAATCAGGGTCTTACTTGTCAATACATCACAAAGAGAAAAACATTCATTCTAAAAAAGTTATAGATATTAATCATAAAAATTTTGCTGCTCCAGACCACCTTTCCCATTGTGACCAAATGGCCTTACCCTTATTCAAATTGCCAGTGCTGGATGCTAGAGTCAACTCATATCCGTAATGGAGGTTTACCAAGTCTAAAGTATTTTCGACGGTGGGGGGCCTATCAGTCTTCCACAATCTGGTTATGCTAAGCCTAGCTACTAAAAGGACATGTATAACCACATGTCTGAAAACATGAGGTAACGATTCTATAGTGAGATTCAGGATACCCAATTCAGGTCTAGGGGGCAAGTATTGATTAGTTATATCTGATAGGATTTGAAAAATGGTTTTCCAGTAGGTTTGTATTTTGGTACATTCCCACATTATATGGAATAAGTCTCCTCTATCTGAGTTACATCTCCAGCATGTATCGCTTAAACTCAGAAAGACTAAAGTTGCAAAGCCCTGATGAAACATAAGAATGTGAAACTAGTCGGCAACCTGCATAACTTACTTTTTCCTTGTTCTCTGTAACTATTGTGGTCAACCTTTAATGAAATTATTTTATATGTGTAACTTTTTTATATGTAAATTAAACCTTTTTTGATATATTTACAATTCTTGTCTTTGGTGTGCTTACCTTAATACAACGATTGACATCTCACGTAAAAATCCCTATATTTGGAAGAGGATTTTCCTCAACCTTATATGTTCTTTGCTCCTTTCTTTTATAGCATGTATCGCTTACTTTTGAGCTGAACGACGCAAGCTTGAAAGGTGTGAGATACCATCGCAAGGATAATTTTTGGGTGAGTTCCCATAGTGCGGAGCATTTAGTAGCCTTATATATAGACTGTATAGCTTTTTGCCATTGGTGGTCTGTGAAGGTTTGGCTTAGATCATTTTCCCAGTGAGTGTGGGGGAATGACTTAGTGAAGAAAAGTTTATTCTGTAACATGTTATAAAAAAAAAGATATACCTTTAGTTTTATGGCATGTGTCAGTCAGGTAATCCCAGGCTTTAGGTAGTACTGTGTAAAGAGGTATCTGAAGTTTACCAAGGCAATGTTTGATTTTAATGTAGGTTGAAGAGTCGGTGGCAGGTAGGTTAAATTCCTTTTGGAGAAGATGATAGGGCTTAACCTGTAAGTCTCGGAATAAATCATGAATGGACAGTATACCCAGCCTTGACCAATGGGACAAGGAGAGGTCGGGTGACAGGTGATGAAGAACTTCGATTGGGATTGGTATTTGTGGGATGCTAGAGTGGATTTTGTTGTCAGTTATCAGGGTATTCCACGCTTTAGCTGAGGCCAACATGGTGGGAGATAAAGTTGTGGATAGTTTGGATCTGAAGAGTGTGCTGAGCACCCACCACTTTAAATGTGGGCGAATAAGTGACACGTTTTCTATATTGCTCCATAATTTAGTAGGGTGAGGACGGAACCATTCAGCAAGTTGGTCTAGAATTGTGGCAGTATAGTGGTCCGCAAAATCAATAGTGCCTGCTGATTTATGTTTTAGAAGTTTTGAGTGAGCGCATCTGGGTTTAGACCCCTTCCATATACACTTGTTGAGTAGTGTGTGTGCTTTATTAAAAAAGTGGCATTCTGTACCTTATTTCTGAGCACCACTTGGCTCTCAGGTCTCAGGTTCCCTCTCCCAATCTGACAGCTACAGCGGGCCGGGCTGAGAGGGGAGAAGGGAAGGAGAGAGGCGGCAGGCACATGAGCGCCGTTTGGCGCTCTGAAATAAGGTATAGAATGGCACACACACTGGGCACGTAGCATTATGGAACACTGGGGATTGTCTGAAAACGTCAAAGTTAGTTTAGCAGCAGTTGGGGAGGGGCGGGCACTGACATAAATGTGGTCAGTTTACAGAGGGGCGGGCAGTACCAGGCAAGATCATCCAGCTATTTTAGATGATACAAGGCGCCAAATTACACAGCACATGCACTGTGCTGTTTTTCATGCTTTAAAGGAACAGGATCAATATTTTTATTTAGGGTAACAAATGCTTTAATGGAATTCCCGGCAGACTCTCCTCTGTCAGGATTTAAAGACTTTAGTGAAGCGATTTTCTCCCACTTCCTGTTCTGTTAGGCATTAAAAATAAAAGATAGGGGCGTGACCGGAAGCAGACCTGAATGGAGGCTTAGATTCCCTGCTCTCTCCTAGCCCAAGCTAAAAAAGCACTATAGGGGACTTTCTACTCACAACTCATGGGCAGATCCAGGTGTACCCGATCCACTAAGCCACGGGGATCCTCCCAGCCTCCACCTGGTACCGCGGCGGACCTTCGATCTTTCTTTGTACAGCAGGACATGCCGCTCGGCGGCGCAGCCAAGATGGCGCCGGACGGCTCCACACCACATTTCCAGCCTTCTCCACGGCTCTCTCGGCCAGCCTGCTCTGAATCCCGGTCCCCCGAGGGACGCCCGCCGGCGCTAACGGATCCTACGGACCCCCCTCCCATCTCTGGAGCGGTGAGTTCTCCCAGCCCCAACTGCTCTGCCTCCTCTGAGGCTTCACCGCATGGAGCACGGGCTGCAGCGTCTGGCCCCCCCCTTCTCCATCAGCACTACACACAGTGCTCTGAGGCATATCCACAGTTGCTGCGGACCCTCTCTGATCCCTGCCTCCTTGCTACTGAGCTGGGCTCCCCCACCCCATCAATCGCCTCGGAGGACTTTCCTGCCCTGCCAGCTCCACTGTACCCAGAGGTCCGAGTGCTACAAGGGCCTATGGGGTTACATGCAGCCTCCAACTCCTATGCACAGGACTCACCCCCACCTAAAGCCCAGAGAATGTCACAGCTGCTGCCAGCCTGCTCTTCTGGAGCACAATCTGCCTCACTCACCTATGCCCAAAAGGCAGGCTCCCCTGCCACCCTCCACTCCGGAGCAGCTGACCAGGAACTGCGCTCTTCAGCCCAGGCTCCGTCATGGAACACTCCGGGGCACTCTCCTGAGGAACTGGCGTATATGGCCCATGGATATGTCACCCCACACTCTCAGCCACAGCCGCACCACCCTTCCTCCTCTGGGCACCAGCCGATGCCTGCCCATGCCCATTTGGTTCCTCCTCAATGGCATTCCTACTTGCAGGCGATCCCTACCAAAGAGGATTTTAAACAACTGATTGAGGAGGTCAAGTCGGCGTGCCGCTCAGAAATTCAGGTGCTCCAATCGGGCATGAAGCACCTGACGGATCGAGTGGAAATGGTTGAGGAAGAGCTCCAGGAAACTAAATTAGCAGTCCACAGAGTTCAGCTTCAGGGGGCAGACCACCGCACCCTTCTGCGGGACATGCAGCGACATCTGGAAGACCTGGATAACAGGGGGCGTAGAAACAACATCAGGCTGCGTGGGGTCCCCGAAACTGAGGGCCCGGAGGATCTTCGGGACACGCTGCAGACGGTGTTCAATAACCTTCTAGGGGAACCATCTGATAACCGTATTGAGATGGACAGGGCCCATCGAGCTTTACGTCCCAAGAACGCCACTGCCAAACCAAGAGACATCATCTGCAGGATCAGCTCTTACCCCCTGAAGGAAGAGATCATGCGCCAGGCTCGACTGGCCAGAAAAGTGTCTTTCCGAGATGTACCAGTACAACTGTATCCAGATCTCTCATGGATTACTCTACAAAAACGCCGGCTTCTACAACCCTTACTCCGTGCCCTACAAGATGAGCACATAATCTATAGATGGGGTTTCCCCTTCAGCCTCACAGCCAAACACCAGGGCAAGTCGGCCATCCTGCGGTATCCGGAAGACCTCGACGCCTTTTGTGATGTCCTGGGGATCCCTGTCCCCCAACTCCCTGAATGGGACCTGGTGGCCACACCGCCTACCCCACCAGTCGTCTGGCAGAAAGTGCCTCCACCTAACCGCCCCCGGAGTAGGGAGGCCCCTCGCAAGACACCCCACCAAAGAGGCACCTGAACTCCGCACTGCCTTGATCTCCTGCTGCTCATTTTGTCTTTTTCCCCATTGAACGGTCCATCCTCTTTTTTTTTTTTTTTTTTTGTTTTATTGTGACTGTTGATTCTGCCTTGGACACATTTTTATATATTTTTTATTTTTATTTTTATTTCTTTGCACTTAGTCCCCCCTAAAGTGCCTTTAACCCCAGTTCTAGTTTGCACTATGGGCATGTCTCGGCCGAGACTGGAGAGTTTAGGAACTCCTCGCTTGTCCCACCCCCCCCCCGGTTTAGTGAATGTATTTATCCATGTTTTGCATTCCTAGTTTTTTTTTTATGACCACCCTTGGGCTCCCGGGCACCTGTCTGGCGCATTCTTTTGGGATGTGGCCGGATGGGTCTTTGGGAAACCGTATTGACCTTGGTCTCTTGACCTCTCAAGGTCTGTTGCAAATGTTAGTTTTGATTGTTTGTTGTCTTGTCCTATGTTCTAATGTCTTCTCTCTCTTTCAGTCCCCCCCCCCTCCTCTTCCCCGATCGTCGGAAGGTCCACTATGGAGATTGCGGAACTCGCCTGGAATACCTCCCGGGGCGCCCCCACCCTTGGCCTCTAATCTTTGTCAGCTCCACATCGTACCAGGTAAGACGCTCCCCCCTTCCCTCTATCCAATCCCATGGCTAAGATACTGTCCCTGAACGTACATGGTCTAAACTCAGATAGGAAAAGGCATCTGGCACTGAGGGAATTTAGACAGTCAGGTGCAGACATAATCTTTGTCCAGGAAACACACTTTGACAGGGGGGGGTCCTTTGCGTTCGCCTCCAGACAGTTCCCACAAATCTACTCCTCTTCGGGTCCTCGTAAACGAGCTGGGGTTGCAATACTTCTTAAACGCGGATCTCCGTTCACTTGTTCTAGCTACTATAGCGATCCCCTGGGACATTTTGTTATCCTTAGGGGCCTATGGCAGGCACGGGAGGTTACTTTTTGTGCACTTTACGCCCCGAATGTCCAACAACATAGGTTCCTAACTAGGCTGTTCATCCGTCTCTTTAAATCAGATCATGGGCTACTGGTGGTGGGGGGGGACTTTAATCTGACCCACTCTGCTACTGCTGATCGCCACGTGGTGGGCCCCCGGGCGCTGTCAGCTCGAGCCCTCAGAGACTCGAAGCTTTTCCGCCAAATCACTAGACGATATGCTCTATTCGACGCCTGGAGGGCCCTTCACCCGGGGGATCGGCAGTATACTTTCTACTCAGCCCCCCATAGAGCTCATTCCCGCATCGACTATTTCTTTACCAACAGCACTACACTCCGAGTGACGCGTGAGGTACAGATTCTCCCAATATCGTGGTCAGACCACGCCCATGTCCTACTAACACTGGACCTGGGCTCCCCCATCCTTAGGCCCTGCAACTGGAAACTAAACACCTTCCTCCTCCAGCACTTGCCATCCAAGACGGAACTCGCTTCCACTCTCCACCTTTATTTTGCGGAGAACAACACCACTGACATCTCCACTTCTACGCTCTGGGAGGCCCATAAGGCTGTCCTTCGAGGTAGATGCATAGCACTGTCCGCCGCCCTGAGAAAGGATGCACAGGCCACCAAACAGAGAACCGAAAGGGAGCTGGAGGTTCTGGAGCGCCGCCTGCAACTGTCCCCCTCTATTGCCCTCCTTAAGAAAATCACAAATCTACGCGTGGTCCTGAGGGACCTAGCTCTTGGCTGTGTAGAAAAGGCCCTGGTCAGATTGCGACAGGTCTATTATGACAAAGGCAACAAGGCCCATTCCCTGCTAGCGAAGAAGCTACGTGACACACATCTTGCGACGACCCCTCATCAAATTAAGGACAGCTCGGGCTGCCTACAGTCCCACCCCAGAGAAGTAGCCCATACGTTTTCGGAATTCTACACAAAACTTTATAACAACCCTGACATTCCTGGTAATCCGCCTCCCCCGGCCATCTCTCATAGCCTGAAACAATATTTGGAACAGAGTGGTGTCTCCCGCCTCCAGCCCTCTGACCTGTCATCCCTCAATATGCTGATATCCGAGGAAGAGATAGAGCAGACTATTAAATCCCTGCCCTCCCACAAGTCCCCGGGCCCAGATGGCCTCCCCTATGAATATTACAAAGCCTTCCTGCCCCTCCTGCTCCCCCACATGTACAAACTTTTTAACGCTTTTCTACGTGACACCCCCGTTCCGGCAGACATGCAACGCTCCTTTATCACTTTGATTCCCAAGCCGGACAGGGACCCTATTCTCTGTGCCAACTACAGACCCATCGCCCTGCTGAATTCGGACCTGAAAATTTTTACAAAATTACTCTCCATCCGTTTGAATGGAGTTCTCCCCTCCCTCATCCACAAGGACCAAGTGGGCTTTGTACCACTTAGGCAGGCGGGCGATAACACCCGGAAGGTGATTGATCTGGTAGATGTGGCAAACAGGGAAAAGGCGGCGTCCCTGCTTCTTAGCCTGGACGCCGAGAAGGCCTTTGACCGGCTTGGGTGGCCCTTCATGTTCGCTACGCTTCACCACGTGGGGATTCGGGGTCCATTTATGAACGCGATACGCCATCTCTACTCCAATCCCTCATCCCAGGTTAAGACACCCTTTGCCCTTTCACCCTCCTTTCCCATTACCAACGGCACCCGACAAGGGTGTCCATTATCGCCCCTTCTATTCGCACTTTGTGTTGAACCCTTAGCGGCCACCATTCGAAGCAACATGTCCATTCGGGGGGTGACGGTCCGAGGCAGGGAATTTAAAATCTCCCTGTTCGCGGACGACATCATCCTTTCCCTGACACAACCTAGGATTTCCCTCCCAAATCTCCACGCAGAGCTGGCCCGGTATGGTGCCTTATCCGGCTACAAAATTAACACCTCTAAATCTGAGGCCCTCCCGATCAATATCCCTAATGTGGAGGTTGACCACCTACGGGCCAACTTCCCCTACCAATGGAAGACAACCTCCCTGAAGTACCTAGGGATACATATTACCCCAAGCTTCAATACCCTGTACCAGGAAAACTTTCCCCCCCTATTCCGCTCAATCCGATCCCTGCTGTTGCAGTGGAAAAAACACCATATTTCTCTACTTGGCCGGATCGCTTCAATTAAGATGACGATTCTCCCGAAGCTCCTTTACCTTTTCCAAACATTGCCCATTCCTGTCCCCCTCAAACACCTCAGAAAACTTCAGGCTGACCTACTTAAATTCACATGGAATTACAAGAGGCACAGGGTACCCCAGAAGGTGCTATTGGCGGCTCGCTCGGACGGAGGCCTTGCGTTTCCTAATCTGGTCAAGTACTACCAGGCCACGCAACTGCGCGCGGTGACCTCTTGGTTCACCCAACGATCTTACAACAAGTGGACGGAGATCGAGAAATTGTGGTTGGCCCCGACCCACCCTAATAACCTACTTTGGAGCGCGGACGCGGAGGTTCCCCCTGACCGCCTATTGGGCTCAGTGTCTCAGCTTCGACGACTATGGCGTCGACTGTCGCGATCGTGTGGACTGTCAGCGGAGCGTTCACTCCTGACTTCGTTTATGTACAACCCCAAGGTGCCAGATAGCCTCACCCACCAAATGTCTCAACCGTGGACATCACGGAACCTATTTCATTTTGGGAATCTAGTGGATCCTATCTCACGTAAACTCCTGCCCTTTTCTACCCTCCAGGCTAAATTTGACCTCCCTAAGACAGTATTCTACAGTTACTTGCAAATTCGCCATTACGCCCTTTCTATAACACCCAATCTGCAATTCTCCCCTCCAACCCCCTTTGAAAGACTGGTCCTGGCCGGATCGACCCAGAAAGGTCTAATCTCAGATATATATAAAATACTTAATGCCTATCCCCTGGAATCCCTAGGCAAACACTCCTACATGTTAAAGTGGGAAACAGCCCTTAATGAGGAAATACCCCTGGCACAATGGCGGACTATTTGGTCCCAAGCAGCCAAGAGCTCCCTTTGCACTTTATACAAAGAGAACACATATAAAATCCTTCTCTTTTGGTATATGACCCCCGATGTGCTCCATGCCATATATCCCGCTAGTTCTGATCGCTGCTGGCGATGCCAAGGAGACAGGGGCTCCCTCTTCCACATATACTGGAGCTGCCCACTGATTACCCCCTACTGGTCCGAGGTCCAGCAACTGCTGAGCCGCCTCCTAGATACTCAGGTCCCCATATCTCCTAAATTCTTCCTTTTGGGCTTATCCCCCTTGAGGATCTCCACACCTTGCAAGAAGTTGCTACGCCACATCCTCACAGCTGCTCGATGCCTGGTTGCCCTGAACTGGAAAAGCCGCTCTCCCCCTACCCCTGAGGCCCTGCACGCCAGGATCAAGGATGTGGAGCTGATGGAGAGAATGACCGCCAGGATACAGGACAGACTGGAGGTCCATGACACTGTCTGGGAACCTTGGCGCCTCCGGGAGGATTCCCCTTGACCAGGTAGCTGAGCTATTCCGACGATCTTCTCCCCCTTTCCCCCCCCCCCCCCCCCCCCCCTTATCTTTTTTTTCTGTGTTTTTTTTTCTTCTTCTTTTGTTTTGTTTTTTTTCTCTTTTCTTTTCCTCCTCTTATTCTCTTTACCCATTTTTTCTTTTTCTCTCCCCTCTATTGGGGTACCTTCTCGACCCTTTTGTGTTTAAAGTTTTGCAATATGATGACGTGTGTCGCTGTGCTACGACAGCCTTAACCTAAGTTGTGAGCCTATTGTTGTATAGAATTGTACACAAAGTCCATACATGTTACTATCTGCACTAATGTGGTAGCACACCAAAAGGAAAGCAGACCTGTGCCTTGTCTCTTTATATCTCCTCATGCTGTATCAGGTGGCTGTGTACCCCGTAAGAATTGTACTCCTTCCTTTTCTTAACTTCAATAAAAAGTTATTTGATAAAAAAAAAAAAAATAAAAGATAGAGGGCCAGATTCACGAACACTTGCGCTGGAGTATTTGGATATGCGCCGCGTAACTGTGATGATGCGCCGTCGTTTCTATGTGCCCGTACCCACCAAACTCGATGCGCCCAATAACGGGTCATTTGCGACCGGCGGAACGTTCCGACGCCAGAGTATCGTCAGCGCTTATTTTCGCTGGGCGCATCAGTCGCGCCCATTGATTTCCCCTGCAAATATGCAAATGAGGTATTTTTCCCAATTCACGAACGGATTAGCACCATACGCTGGCTACATGCGCCGCGCGTATCTGGTCCGTCCGGCGCAAAGTTATTTCTACAAAAGGCTGCTTTATCTTTACTCCAGACGGTCACAGGTCAGCAGGAGAGCAGCTACAGCAGCGTTACCGACAAAACTAGCAAGCTGAACAACAACACTTGCAAGGACAACACCTCTGTGTGCCAACATGCCAGGGGCACTCGTGGTCCTAAGACTAGTACTGGGTCCCTCGCTACGGAGGAGGCGGGCACGTGGGAGGATATACCGCACTCGTATGAACCTCTTTGGCATGGGGGATGAGGAGGTGTATCGCCTCTTCAGATTCAGCCCTGATGTAATACTTGAACTAACCACAACCCTGCAGGATGACATCACCAGCCCAACACACCGCTCACAAGCAGTGCAGCCACTGGTGAAGGTCCTGGCAACACTTCATTTCCTTGCCAGTGGATCATTCCAGCGTACAAGTGGAGTGGTGGCTGGGATGTCACAGTCCTCCATAAGCAGATGTGTGCACCAGGTTGTCCCCGCAATCCTCAGACGCATGTCCAACCAGTTCATCAGACCCACCACTGAGGACCTGCGGCTGAAGGCAATGACAGATTTCTACAACATTGCCAGATTCCCACGCACCATCGGGGCCATTGATTGCACACATGTGGCCCTACAGCCCCCCAGTGCCACAGAGCACATATACCGCAATCGGAAGCATTGGCATTCCATCAACGTACAGGTGATAGCTGATGCCCAACGCCTCATATGGCACGTCCGTGCCAAACACCCCGGGTCCAGCCATGACAGCTTCATATACCGTCAGAGCCCCATCCCAGCAGAATTCGAACAGAACATGTATGGGGACAGCTGGCTGGTTGGTGAGTGACAAGGGAGTCAGGCATGACTATCCCCTCCCGTGATGCACAACAGAAGTCGCACATGCATGACTAACATTCTCCTGTCTTTTACCTTACAGGTGACTCTGCATATGCACTGGGACCCCATCTAATGACTCCTTTCCGGAACCCCCAAACCAGAGGAGAGAGAAAATACAATGAAGCCCACATCAAAACCCGTGGAGTGGTGGAGCAAACATTCGGGCTCCTGAAGTCCCGTTTCCGCTGCCTTGATAAGTCTGGGGGGACCCTATTGTATTCCCCTACCTTCGTGTGTCAGATCATCGCTGCATGTTGTATTCTGCACAACTTTGCTATGAGAAAAGGCCTGCAGATTGACATACGTGATGACCTGACCCCCGACCCACACAGTCCCCACCTGCCAGAGGACACCCAGTCTGCTGATGGAAGAGCAGTCAGGAGGGTCCTCGCCGTAGGCATCTTTGGACACTAAACCAAAACATTAATCACACAGACAATGCATGCGTGTACACCACTGATGTCCCTAGATCACACACACCATATGCACATCGCATTGGATTAGCCCAAGTCCAGCATGTAGGAGTTGGGAGCAGTAACGCCAGCGTCAAGGCCCCAATGATGTTACTGTCCATTCACACACCTTTCACACGTCATTCATTCAGCCGTGGGGTTCACTTCACCACCACGGCCGAGGGTGACACCCCTTACTTTCAGGAGTGCCACCCTCTAACATTCACACACCATTCACACTGCAACGTGTGCAGTATCAAAAAAAAATTTTTATAACCTGAGAACCCAAAAAAAATAAAAACTCATGTCCTGAGTATAAACAATAATAATAAAAAATAAACAAAAACTCATGTCCTGAGTATAAACAATAATAATAAAAAATAAACAAAAACTCATGTCCTGAGTATAAACAATAATAATAAAAAATAAACAAAAACTCATGTCCTGAGTATAAACAAAAATATATAACAACCAAAAATAAAAAAAACCCTCATCTGGGATGACGGGGGCTCCTCCTTGGGGGCACTCTCGGGCTCCTCATCTGCCTGGAGGGAGTGGGTGGTGGTGGGGGTGGGGGGGCATCAGGAGGAGGCTGATCCCCGGGTGGGCCACTCCTGGGAGCTGTTGGCTGCATGCCCTCCAATGCCACAGCGATACGGCTCAGATACAAATTTGTTTGGGCCTGCATCCTCAACTGGCGGGTGATATTGTGCCGCTGGTCACGTTGCCGCTGCCTCCCCTCTTCCCGAATGGCAGCAGTGTTGTCTCGAACAGCTGCTGTCAAGTGCCGGATATCAGCCTGCACCTCCCCCAGGCTGGTCACAACGCCCTGCACGCGACTGGGCAGCTGTGACAGAGAGCCCAGGCTGTCTGCGACCCTGTCCAGGTGGCCAGCCATCTCCCCCATTTGCTGGGTCTGTTTGGCGTGGTCCAACAGCACCTGGTCCTCGACCAAATCACACACCCCCCTGGTCTTCCGGGTGGCCTTCCTGGGGGCAGAGGAAGGTTGTCCCCGTGGGGATGGAGTCGCCCTTGAGGGGCTACCTAGGATGGGGGAGGGGATCACAGAGGGCCCTGCAGAGGAGGAGGACTCCTCCAACATTAAAATAAACTCCTGTTCAGGGACAGGCTCCTCCACAACCACCTCTGCTGAAGTGGTGTGGGTACTCTCCTCCTCCACCTCGGTGTCTCCAGCACCCAGGGCCTCGTCTTCAGAATCCCGTTGGGGGGTTGGGGTGGACTGGCCGGCACGAGATGGCCCAGCACCGTCATCTGTGGATGACACAAAGCAGACACATGTTGGTGGTCCCACACACTTGGCACATGTACCCACCCCCCCCCACATGCAACACACCAAAAAGGGGGTAAAAATCACTTACCTGTCCTGGAGCCTTCCTCTATGGAGTCATAGCCAGGGACCCCCTCCAACTGCTCCCTGTCCAGGCAGCGGGCCACCACCTCCTCCTCCGCGGTCAGGGTGACAGGACATGGGGGACCACCACCTGTGCCCCTCTCATGGCTCCTAATGGTGGACACCTTGCCCCTCACCTTGCGCCGCAGGTCATTTATTTTTTTTTGAATGTCTGAAGCACTCCGGGTGGAGTACCCCAGCACATTGACCCTGGCAGCAATGGTGGCCAGGATACCCTGCTTCCTTTCCCGGCTGGTCTTCCTGCTTTTTTGCCCATGGAGAAAATCATTAAATGCCTCCATAGCCGATATTATCACTGTGACCTCCTGGGCATTATAATTTAGGTTCCTCCTCTCTTTGGGGGTAGCGGGAGCAGCCATTACAGGGCAAAAGTATCTTCCCTGGGGTGGGGGGAAATGGAACTACTTTTGCGCCGGAATGGCGTTTCCGCCAGCGCTTTTAAGCGCACAGCGGAACGCATTGCGCTGACGTTTCCCAGGAAGTGGTGCCGACGGAAGTTGTGAGCATGCGCACAAGGGGGGCGAGTGGAGCCGCACTCACTGCGCATGCTCCGTGGATGATGCGCTGAACGTAAGCCTCTGCGCTGGGCTCCGCCCATCATTTACATATGATCACACCCAGTTCCACTTGCGTCGGGTTACGCCAGCGCATTATCGTTACTCTGGCGCAAGTTTACGCGCAACTGCTATGTGAATTACAGGACTTGCGCTGAAAGGGTCTTCAGAGTAACGTAAATGAGAAGCGTTACTCCAGAGGAAAGATACTCTCATCTACCTGAATCTGGCCCATAGTCAAGTAAAAAAAGTCAAAACTAATGATTGATGACTAATGGAGGTTGTGGGTGGAAAACCACCAATTGCTAAATGTTAACTTCCTACTAACAAGAACCGACTTCAGTGCAACCAATTGTATGTTAAATATATAAAATAGAACAATAACCCTTATGGGACACAATGCTAAAATGACAAATTCTTAAGCCTTATACACACGACCGGTTTTCCCGTCTGGAAAACTGGCATGACAGCTTTTGGCCGGGAAAAATGGCCGTGTGTATGCTCCATCGCAAATTTCCTGACGAGAAAACTGCAGGGGAAAAAAAGAGAACATGTTTTTTTTTTCCCGCGGGCTTCCCGGCGGACTTTTTTCCCGTTGGGAAAACCGGTCATGTGTATGCTTTCCCAAAGGGAAAAAACACTTTCTTCCATCTCAATTATTAGACGGGAGCGCTCGTTCTGGTAAAACTAGTGTTCGGAATGGAGATAGCACATTCGTCACGCTATAACAGACTGAAAAGCACGAAGACTGAAAAGCGCAAATCGTCTCTCACCAAACTTTTACTAACACGATGATCAGCAAAAGCAGCCCAAAGGGTGGCGCCGTTTGAATGGAACTTCACCTTTATAGTCCTGCCGTAGGTGGTGTACGTCATCGCACTTTGGACAGGCGGTATTTGGCCGAACGTGTGTAGGCAAGGCAGGCTTGAAAGGAATCCAGTCTGGAAAAACGTTTTTTCTTCCTGCCGAGAAAAACGGTTGTGTGTACGAGGCATTATACAATACAGACAATGTTGTCAGGGGATTGGGGCGATATCATCTCCTCTTACATGTTAGCCTCGCCTGCAATCATTACAGATTATTTCAATTATACATTATTGTTCCACATTATCAAACATACTCATCCTCTATTCATCTGCGTAAAAAAGGTCTTATGGCCAATCCAAATTGTCTGCGATGTAGTTAATCCCAGGCAGAATTTATGCACCTTCTCTAAAATCATCCAGTTATAGTTGAATTCTAGAAGCAGGTAGTCACAATGCTAACCACCATACTGCAACATTGTCCCCCTGTATAGTGTTGCTCACGAATATTCGTATTGCGAATATTCGGCTCGAATATGGCATATTCGAGTATTCGCGATATATTCCGAATTTCGCGGTGAATATTCGCTATTTCGAATATTCGTATTTTTTCAATTTTTTTTTAGAACAGATCACATCCTAGAGATCCCCATCGACGTCTAAAAGCATTGCTGGTATGATTAGAGACCTTGGGCCGAGTAGATGCAGCGATCATTTTATATTGCCGAAAAATCGCAATGCGATTATTCGGCAATAGCGATATTTAGGAGGAGATTTTAATATCACTCTTAATCCCCAAATAGACACTACCACAGGTAAAACACCATTATCTTTTAGAGCTCTTAAACATATTAAAAAACTCCTTCAGTCTCTACACCTAATAGATAGCTGGAGAGTGCTAAATAAAGAGAAGAGGGATTTTAGCTATTACTCAAAGACTCATAAAGTATACTCTCGGTTAGATCTGATTTTGGTAGATCAATATTATTTAGACTGCGTGGAATCTGCAACTATAGAATTGATAACAATTTCGGACCACGCCCCAGTGGTAGTAGTGTTTCATTTGGTGCCAGGGGGCCGCCAGGAGAGGACATGGTGCCTAAATGAATCACTACTAGATGATAGAAAGATAGCGGAGGATATACAATATAAATTGGTAGAGTATTTTAAGAATAATATAGATGGGGGAATATCTGACCAAATAGTCTGGGAAGCACACAAGGCCGTTATTAGAGGAGAAATAATAGCACATGGTATTCGAGTTAAAAAGGAAAAGAGGAAGGAAATAGAGAGGTTGCTGAGGGAAATACATGATCGAGAGACCAAGCATAAAATCAACTTAGACCCAGGAGAAGCTAGCCAACTAGATATACTGAGGATAGAACTCTCTAAATGCTTGGATAGAAGAAATAAAGAAAAATATCGATTCCTGGCCCATCAAATTTATGAACAAGGAAATAAATGTAGTAGATTATTAGCAAACCAAATAAAAAACAACAAGAAACCACTCATGTGCATAAAATAACAGCAAACGGTAAAATAATAGAGGACACTAAAGCAATAGCAGCAGAATTCCACCGGTTTTACACCAAATTATATAATATACAAACAACCCCACTGAGGGGGGAAGGCAGGAGGGAGATGGAAGAGATAGAGACATATATCAAAGACTCTAAATTACCAACCCTCTCCCCAAGTATTATAAAAAAGTTAGAAGGGCCAATAACTATGGAGGAAATAAGTAAGGTAATAGAAAATCTGCCAAATGGGAAAAGTCCAGGACCAGAAGGCCTAACTAACGCATATTATAAGAAGTATAGTAAAATCTTGGTAATGCCTTTATGTAATTATCTTAACAAAATAACAGAAAATAACCCTTTGACCCCGGAAGCCCTAGGGCAGTGATGGCGAACCTGTGGCACGCGTGCCACAGCTGGCACTCCAAGCCCTCTCTGTTGGCACGCAGCAGGCTCCCAGGATAGCAGAGGGAATCCCCCAGCAATGCAGTTACTTTCACTTGTGCAGGCGCGGAGTAGCCGGCTTGCTTTCTATCATTAATGCGATCGGGCAGTGGGACGGCAGATGTGTGTAAAGCCCTCCCTGCATACACTAAAGTAGCCCAATGGAAATAACAGAGAGAGGGAGTGTCTGCTGTAAGCAGCGCGCAATGCCTCTGAATAGCCAGGAAAAGAAGAATGATCCTCCCTTCCTGGACTTGGGCAGCCAATAGGAGAGCGGCTTCCTGTGCAGGCCGGGCCTCCAGCACTGAAGCATGGCAATATGGAGGACTTTGGCTGAACACATACACAGGTTGGACAGTGCTACGGGTGAGGGAGGGAGAGGTGGGGGCTCGCAGAGGACGCTGCTGTGTATGTGGGGGGATGTGAAGGGGGCAGAGGACACTGCTTTGTTGGGAAGGGCCCTGTATCCTGAGCATCCCATCCCTGATCCATCCCATCCCTGTATTCTGAGAATCTCATCCCTGATCCATCCCATCCCTATATTCTGAGCATCCCATCCCTGATCTATCCAATCCCTGTATTCTGAGCGCAGTGCATCCATCCAATCCATGTATTTGGAGCACAATGCATCCATCCAATCCCTGTATTCTGAGCACAATGCATCCATTTAATCCCTGTATTCTGAGCACAATGCATCCATCCAATCCCTGTATTCTGAGCACAATGCATTCATATGATCCCTGTATTCTGAGCACAGTGCAATGCATCCATCTGATCGCTGTATTCTGAGTACAATGCATCCATCTGATCCCTGTATTCTGAGCACAATGCATCCATCTGATCCCTGTTTTCTGAGTACAATGCATCCATCCGATCCCTGTATTCTGAACACAATTCATCCATCTGATCCCTGTATTCTGAGCACAATGGATTCATCTGATCCCTGTACTCTGAGCACAATGCATCCATCTGATCCCTGTATTCTGAGCACAATGTTTTCATCCGATCCCTGTATTCTGAGCACAATGCATCCATCTGATCCCTGTATTCTGAGTACAATGCATCCATCTGATCCCTGTATTCTGAGCACAGTGCATCCATAGGATCCCTGTATTCTGAGCACAATCCATCCATATGATCCCTGTATTCTGAGCACAATGCATCCATATGATCCCTGTATTCTGAGCACAATGCATCCATCTGATCCCTGTATTCTGCGCACAATGCATCCATATGATCACTGTATTCTGAGCACTATACATCCATCTAATCCCTGTATTCTAAGCACAATGCATCCATATGATCCCTGTATTCTGAGAACAATGCATCCATATGATCCCTGTATTCTGAGCACAATGCATCCATGTGATCCCTGTATTCTGAGCACAATGCATCCATATGATCCCTGTATTCTGAGCACAATGCACTCCTTTGAAAAAGCACTAAGGTTTTTTATCTGGGCACAATGGTAAGGTTTTTTGTCCTTTAGGGCTCATTCAGAGGGATGATCAGTCCTATCCTCTGTACAGAGCCGCTGGTAGATTTATTCCATGTTGGCACTTTGAAATATCTAAATTGATTTTGTGTCGCGGTTTGGGCACTCGGGCTCCAAAAGGTTCGCCATCACTGCCCTAGGGGCACATGTGACGGTAATACCAAAACCAGGGAAAGACCCACAATTTTGCGCAAACTATAGACCTATCTCCCTTTTGAATTCAGATACCAAACTCCTAGCAAAAATCCTAGCTATAAGACTACAAGACAATATAACCCAATTAGTCCATATCGACCAGACTGGCTTCATGAAAGGCAGGGAAACTAAAGATAATACCATTCGCGCCCTTCATATCCTTCATTGGATGCAGAATGGACCAGACAAGAAACCAAAAGTAGTACTATCAATGGATGCCGAAAAGGCATTTGATAGAGTAAACTGGAGGTTCATGACAGAGGTATTAAAAGGAATAGGTCTTGGGAAGCGGATGATGGGATGGATATTGGCACTATATGCCAATCCTAGAGCTAGGGTCAAGGTAAACGGGACCCTTTCAAATAATTTTGACATACGGAACGGCACTAGGCAGGGATGCCCCCTTTCCCCATTATTATTTGCAATAGTTTTAGAACCCTTTCTTTGTAAAGTAAGGGAAAATAAGGGAATAGTGGGGGTTGATATAGGTTCAGGAGTACATAAGGTCTCTGCATATGCAGATGACTTGTTGTTTTATCTTTCCAATCCTCAGAAGTCTATACCTGCATTGATGTTGGAAGTACAGAAATATGGAGAATTGTCTAACTTTAAAATAAATTTTGATAAATCCGTAGTACTACCAAGCCATGTACCAGGTGTAATGGCCACATCTCTGAGGAATAGCCTTCCGTTTATCTGGGAAGAAGAATCAATATATTATTTAGGAGTACATATTACAGCGAATACAAAACTTCTGTACGAGCGGAATTATGGATCATTAATAATAGAGATAATGAAGGACCTACAGAGATGGAAAGGCCATTCCTTGACCTGGTTTGGGAGGGTCAACGTAATCAAAATGAACATTATACCGAGAATAATTTATCTCCTATATACTGTACCAATATCGATCCCACAAGTTTTCTTTAACCACTTGCTTACTGGGCACTTAAACACCCTTCCTGCCCAGAGCAATTTTCAGCTTTCAGCACTCTCACACTTTGAATGACAATTACTCAGTCATGCAACACTATACCTAAATGATTTTTTTGTCCTTTTCTTCCCACAAATAGAGCTTTCTTTTGGTGGTATTTGATCACCTCTGGGTTTTTTATTTTTTGCGCTATTAATAAAAAAAGACCGAAAATTTTGAAAAAAAATGTTTTTTTCTTAGTTTCTGTGATAAAATTTTGCAAATTATTAATTTTTCTTCATAAATTTTGGCCACAATTTATACTGCTACATGTCTTTGATAAAAATAACCCAATTTTTTTCGAAATTATTTGGTCTGTGTGAAAGTTTTAGAGTCTACAAGCTATAGTGCAAATCATAATAAATTATCACATATGATCACACCCGATGTACTGAAGGCCTATCTCATTTCTTGAGACCCTAACAAGCCAGGAAAGTACAAATGCCCCCCAAATAACCCCTTTTTGGAAAGTAAACATTCCAAGGTATTTATTAAGATGCATGGTGAGGTATTTGAAGTTGTAATTTTTTCCCACAATACTTTGCAAAATTAAGATTTTTATTTTTTATTTAAAACTGTTCTCAAAATTGTCAATGTAATAGCTTATTTCTCTCACATGGCATGTGCATACCACAAATTACACCCCAAAATACATTCTGCTACTCCTCCTGAGTAAAACGATACCCCATGTGTGAGACTTTTTCACTGCCTGGCCACATACGGAGGCCCAACATGCAGGAAGCGCCATTCGGGGTTTTAGGAGCATAAATTGCACATCTAACTAGTTGACTACCTATTACACTTTTGAAGGCCCTGGAACACCAGGACAATGGAAATACCCACAAAATGACCCCATTTTGGAAATCTAACACCCCAACGTATAATCTATGAGGCATAATGAGTCTTTTGAACGGTTAATTTTTTTCCAGAAGTTTTTGGAACACGTGGAAAAAAATGAAAACGCATTTTTTTTTACACAAAGTTGTCAGTTTCTAAGATATTTCCAACACATAGCATGTACATAGCAAAAATGACACCCCAAAATACATTCGGCTACTCCTCCTGAGTAAAACGATACCCCATGTGTGAGACTTTTTCACTGCCTGGCCACATACGGAGGCCCAACATGCAGGAAGCGCCATCAGGGGTTTTAGGAGCATAAATTGCACATCTAACTAGTTGACTACCTATTACACTTTTGAAGGCCCTGGAACACCAGGACAATGGAATTACCCACAAAATGACCCCATTTTGAAAAGCTAACACCCCAACGTGTAATCTATGAGGCATAATGAGTCTTTTGAACGGTTCATTTTTTTCCAGAAGTTTTTGGAACACGTGGAAAAAAATGAAAACGCATTTTTTTTTACACAAAGTTGTCAGTTTCTAAGATATTTCCAACACATAGCATGTACATAGCAAAAATTACACCCCAAAATACATTCGGCTACTCCTCCTGAGTAAAACGATACCCCATGTGTGAGACTTTTTCACTGCCTGGCCACATACGGAGGCCCAACATGCAGGAAGCGCCATTCGGGGTTTTAGGAGCATAAATTGCACATCTAACTAGTTGACTACCTATTACACTTTTGAAGGCCCTGGAACACCAGGACAATGGAAATACCCACAAAATGACCCCATTTTGGAAATCTAACACCCCAACGTATAATCTATGAGGCATAATGAGTCTTTTGAACGGTTAATTTTTTTCCAGAAGTTTTTGGAACATGTGGAAAAAAAATTAAAACCCATTTTTTCCCCACAAAGTTGTCAATTGATAAAATATTTCTAACACATAGCATGTACATAGCAAAAATGACACCCCAAAATACATTCTGCTACTCCTCCTGAGTACAACGATACCACATGTGTGAGACTTCTACACAGCCTGACCACATACAGAGACCCAACATGCAAGGAACACCGTCAGGTGTTCCAGAGACACATAGCATGCACATACCAAGAATTACACCCCAAAATACATTATGCTGAGCAAAGCGTAAACAAAAGATTACCTGTGGTAATAGTAGCGCAGTTCTACACAGCAGGATAGCACTGGTCCAGGCAGCAGGCAGGGACTTGGTCAGCAACTGCATACACAAATGTCCAGGCAGGGATACAGTCCCGTCAGGGTTAGTGCAGGTGGTCAGTTCATGCATCAGGCAGAGGCATGATGGCATAGGTCCTACAGGCAGCAGGCAGAAGTAGGGCCTCGTTCAGGACAGAATGGGGACAGGGGTAGAGGCTTCTCCCACCCAAATCTCTTTGAAGCCTCCGGGCAACCAGACCCTAATCTAGAATGAGAAAACAAAAAAAAAATGTTTTCTTCATCCAGAAAAACTTTTCTGGAGCCCCTCACATATGTGAGACCCCTGTGTTGAATCCCACTAGTCCAGTAGCAGGGTACAAGATCAGTCCAAGGGGCAGGCAAAAGGCATGGTCAAACAGTCCGAGGTCAGTTCCAGATCAGGCAGAGGCATTACAGAATCGTTGGGCAGAAGAATGGTCAAAAAACAAGCCGGGGTCAGTTCCGGTTCAGGCAGAGATATTACAAAATCGTTAGGCAGAATCGTGGTCAAAAAACAAGCCGGGGTCAGTTACAAAGCAGGCAGTGGCATAAGGGGTGTAAAGGTGTATGAAGGCAGGAACGGAGGATTAATAATTTAGTTTGGTATGGTAAATCCGAAAACAGTCAATTAGACAGAGGCCAGGCTGTGAAGGGCAATCAGCACATTGGAAAGATGTGTCTCTTCTGATTCCTTGACTGGTACACACCTTACATTTTTTTTGACGTCGTCGGCCTGTTTCTGTGGGAGGGACTCTACCGGGAAAATGACGCTCGGCGAGACGACTTAAAACATCAGATCGGATAGTTTGGGGTGGGCCGTTCGGGAAAATAAGGGCAGTGATAAGGTCCTCTTGGTAGCCAAGGAAGCGTTTGGGGTTTTGGGTGGAGTTGCGGTATATTACATACGAGTTGTATATGGCCAATTGAAAAAAATAAATGGCAACTTTTTTGTACCAATGGTACGTCCGCCTTATGGCGAGATAGGGTTCAAGCATCTGGTCATTGAAGTCAACTCCGCCCATAAACAAATTATAATCCTGGATGCATGTTGGCTTTCGGATGGTGGTGCCACGCCTTCTGCGGGTTTCAACAGCGGTGTCATTGTGGATGGTGGATAGCATATAGACGTCTCTTCTGTCCTTCCACTTTACTGCCAGGACCTCTTTATTTCGCATACTTGCTGATTCTCCTCTTTTTAGTTTTTTTTTTACAAGACTTTGAGGAAAGCCCTTCCGATTATTTCTGACGGTGCCACATGCTGGCGTCTGCTTCTGGTGCAGGTTGTGGAACAGGGGAAGGGAGGTATAGAAGTTATCCACGTACAGATGATATCCCTTTTCCAATAGGGGGGTGATGAGTTCCCAAACAATTTTGCCACTTGATCCCAAGTAGTCTGGGCAATTAGGGGGATTCAGCTTGGTGTCCTTGCCTTCGTACACTCTGAAGGCATACAAGTATCCTGTGACTCGGTCACACAATTTGTAGATCTTCACGCCATAGCGGGCTCTTTTGCTGGGGATAAATTGTTTGATTTGAAGCCTGCCAGTGAATTTCACAAGCGACTCATCCACACAGATGTGTTGGTCCGGGGTATACAATTGGGGGAATTTTTCAGAAAAATAAGTCAGTAAGGGCCGAATTTTAAAAAGCCTGTCGTGATTTGGGTGATTTCGGGGATGGCACTGGGTGTTATCGTTAAAATGTAGGAATCTCATGATGAGGTAGTATCGGGATCTGGGCATTACACTGGAAAAGATTGGCATGTGATAGATTGGCATTTTGGACCAAAAGGCACGTGAAGCGTTTTTTGGGTTGAGTCCCATACATAATGTGAGGCCTAAAAAAATTTTCAACTCCTCCACCGTAAGCTCTCTCCACTGGAAGGGACGGGCATAATAGGATGTGGGATTTTGTTGAATAAATTGCTGTGCAAATAGGTTGCACTGGGCCACAATTTCGGATAGCATGTCCTCTGTGAACATCAGGTTGAAATAATCGATTGGGGAAAAATTCTCCGTGTCCACCTGGATTCCTGGCTGGGCCGTGAAAGGGGGAATGTTGGCTTCTCCAGAATTTGGAGGAAGCCACAAGGGGTTTTGAAGGGCATAGGGAAGGCCGGCATGGGTCCTTGGCCTTTCTTGCTGAGGCACTGAGGTGCTTGTGGATGGCACTGAGGTGCTTGTGGATGGCACTGAGGTGCTTGTGGATGGCACTGAGGTGCTTGTGGATGGCACTGCGGTGCTTGTGGATGGCACTGCGGTGCTTGTGGATGGCACTGCGGTGCTTGTGGATGGCACTGGAGTACTGGAGGATGGCACTGCCTGACCAGAACGCCTTCGCTTAGCGGGCCGGCTATCTTCCTCCTCGGATTCACTCAGTGTTCCACTACTGGGGGCTGGCTCATAATTGACGTCCGAATCCGAATCCGAATTGGAATTAGAATCAGAAAGAGTGAGCTGCATGTTGCTCTCGTTGGGCGCGGAAAGGATTTGGTATGCCTCCTCCAGGGAATAGGTTTTTTTTGACATGGTGGCGGGCACTGATTGGCGGCACAGGCACTGATGAGGTGAATCAGATGGGCACTGATGAGGTGGCACAGATGTGCACCGACTAATTGCACAGGTGGCACTGAGGCAGCAAAGATGAGGCGGGCACTGGTTGGCGGCACAGGCGGGCACTGGTTGGCGGCACAGGCGGGCACTGATTGGCGGCACAGGCGGGCACTGATTGGCGGCACAGGCACTGATGAGGTGAATCAGATGCGCACTGATTGGCGGAGCAGATGGGCACTGACTAATTGCACAGGTGGCACTGAGGCAGCACAGATGAGGCGGCACTGATTGGCGGCACAGGCGGGCACTGATTGGCGGCACAGGCGGGCACTGATTGGCGGCACAGGCGGGCACTGATTGGCGGCACAGGCGGACACTGATTGGCGGCACAGGCGGACACTGATTGGCGGCACAGGCGGACACTGATTGGCGGCACAGGCGGACACTGATTGGCGGCACAGGCTGGCACTGATTGGCGGCACAGGCTGGCACTGATTGGCGGCACAGGCTGGCACTGATTGGCGGCACAGGCTGGCACTGATGAGGTGGGCACTGATGAGGTGGCACAGGTGGGATGGCACTGGGACAGTACTGGGATGGCACTGGGACAGTACTGGGGTGGCACTGGGACAGTACTGGGATGGCACTGGGACAGTACTGGGATGGCACTGGGACAGTACTGGGATGGCACAAATTATAACTTTCTTTTACTGACACTGACTTTTCACTCACAGATCCGTCTCTCTCCTCACACGCTGTCTCTGTGTGAGGAGGGAGAAGCTGCAATGAGAGATGATCTCATATGTTTACATTTGAGATCATCTCTCATTGGCCGCACAGATCGCATAGCAAACGGCCACTCTGATTGGCCGTTCGCTGCGACCTGTGATTGGATGTGTCCAAGGGACACAGGCAGCACAGAATTTCCCCGCTGCGCGCTCGGGAGCGCGCGCAGGGAACGTCTTAGAGAGAGAGAGATGAGAGATGATCTCATATGTTTACATTTGAGATCATCTCTCATTGGCCACTCCGATCGCATAGCAAACGGCCACTCTGATTGGCCGTTCGCCGCGATCTGCTATTGGCTGTGTCCAAGGGACACGGCCAGTACAGAATTTCCCCGCTGCGTGCACGGGAGCGCGCGCGGGGAACGTCTTAAAGACATGCCGTCAATTGACGGCCTGTTGACAAATTAGATTCGCGCTAGAGCCGTCATTCGACTGTAGCGCGGATCTCAACTGGTTAAACAAATACGTAAAGCATTTATATCTTTCATATGGAAGGATGGAAAATCTAGAATAGCCTACGATACGTTACGTAGAAACAAACAGGTAGGGGGAATCGGACTACCAGATATATCTATGTATTACAGAGCAATGTCTCTGGTAAGTATCTTAAATTGGTGCCACGACTCTCCAACTAAAATATGGGTTCAAGTTGAAAAAATTATGGCAGGAAGAGATTTAATGGGAGCACCATAGATACCGACTAAAATGAGGGGGCTTTCTAAATGGACATCCCCATTGACTAGGAGTACCCTAGCAATATGGGATAGATTAAACAAAGATGGGAAATATGCTCCACCTACATCCCCAATGGCTCCATTAGGAGGATATCCATGGTTCCCTCCAGGAGAGGAAAATGGGGCAATGGGCTTATGGGGATCTAATGGGAATACTATGTGCTCAAGATATGCACCCCAAGGGACTCTAATACCATTATCAGAATTAATATCATCTCAAGGGAATATGAAAATGGCTAAATGGAGATACTACCAAATGGCGGACTTTTTCAGTAAGTTAAAACCAAAAGTAAGGACAGTAGGATCGCTCACAATATTTGAGAATATGTGTGTGAAAATGTCGAAGCCTAACCATCTGCTATCACAAATGTATAAGTTGGTTCTTAGTGAACAGGGAAATACAATTCCTTATTTTATTAGAGAATGGGAAAAATAGTTAAATTACACATTCACACCAGTTCAAATTAAAACATTCATAGAATCAACATATACAACTTCTATAAGTTCTAAAATCCAAGAAATGTCATATAAATTCATGGTGAGATGGTATCAGACTCCAGCCCGATTGGCCCAAATATACCCCACAGCAGATGGAAGCTGCTGGAGGGGATGTAAAGAAAAGGGAACATTTCTCCATATTTGGTGGTCTTGTAAAAAGATCAGACCATTTTGGGAAGAAATAGAACCGTGGGTTAAGAAGATGACCAAACAGCCTATAGAATTATCACCTATACATTTTTTATTTCATGGGATACCGGGATCAATAAACAGCCATAAGAAAAGCGTGATACCACATCTATTAAACGTGGCTAAAATGCTAATACCCAGGCATTGGAAACAAAACACACGCCCCTCCCTTATGGAATGGAAAAAAGAAGTGAACCTAATAATGGAGGCAGAGAGATGGGTGCATAAGATTAGAGACAAACAGGATAGATTCAACAACATTTGGGCAGACTGGGAACATTACGCCCCACAGATATAATAGGAGTAAAGAAGAGAGTTTATCTTTCTCCTTCTTTTTCGGTCCTTTTTTTTTTTTTTTTTTTTCTCTCGCTTTTTCTTGAACCACATATACTCACTCCTCTCTAAAAAAAAAAATAATAAAAAAAAAAATATATATATATATATATATATATATATATATATATATATATATATATACTTGATGCTTAGTAAGAAAGACAAACTACAATTTTAGATGAATGTTGTTAAATTTTTATTTATTTTTTCTTATGTTTTGTTTGTTGTTTTACTCCTCTCCCCTCACCCTCTCCTTTCTCTCCACAGGAAAGGGGGGGGGGGGGAATGATTAGTAAAGGGGAAGGGAACAGGTTTTTAACGTATATGTAAATAACTCACAAAGGGAATATAAAGAAGGTTGAAGCTAAAGAACCTCACAAACACTAGAGACACAGGGTAATATTTATACACACAAAATAAACACAGACACATAGACAGCACAAATAAATAAACCTGAAATGGGCCTAAAACTAATATGTATATATAAATGTATGTGTGGGGGCGTGTATGTAGGTATGTAAACGTGCATGTGTGTGTGTGTGTGTGTATTCGTGTATATATGTGCACATGTGTGTAGAAGTATGTATGGGTATGTAGATATATATGCATATACTTTTTTTTTTTTTTTTGCAAGTTTGGATATAGGAACACGACAAACACGATAAACACACAAGAATATAAAAGAGGGAATACCCTAAGAGGAATAATTTAGTTATAATCTATATGGGGGGGGGGGGGTGCGGGAGCAGGAGGGGGGAGAGAGGGGGGAGAAGCATTATCTTTTTTTTTTTTTGTTTCTGGCCGTTTTTTCATTTTTTTTGTTTTTTATTCCTTTTTTTTTTTGTACATGTTTTGTTTGTATTTATAAATGTTATGTATTTTGTTCCCGGTGGAGGTTTGGTATACATGTAAGTGATGTAATATACAGAAAATACAAAAATAAAGAATTATATAAAAAAAAAAAATAGCGATATCGCGCGATTATTTTCGAGAAATTCGCAATATTGTTTTTAGCTAAAATAACACATATATTCGATTTCAGAGTGTTACTGTCGAAATTCCGCAATCAATTTCTCATTCGCATTTTTGCTAAATTACGATAAAATATCAAGAATATTCTGAGCCAATCAGAGTGCTCCTTCCGCATTTGCCGAATATTCGCAATTATTTTGAATTGTAATATATCACGAATATTCTGAGCCAATCAGAGTGCTCCATTCCGCATTTCTCGAAATTTTGCAATTATTTTGTATTATAAAATATCACAAATATTCTGAGCCAATCAGAGTGCTCCATTAAGCATTTCTCGAAATTTCGCAATTATTTTGTATTATAAAATATCACGAATATTCTGAGCCAATCAGAGTGCTCCTTCCGCATTTGCCGAATTTTTGCAATTATTTTGTATTGTAATATATCACGAATATTCTGAGCCAATCAGAGTGCTCCTTCCGCATTTGCCGAATATTCGCAATTATTTTGTATTGTAATATATCACGAATATTCTGAGCCAATCAGAGTGCTCCATTCCGCATTTATCGAAATTTCGCAATTATTTTGTATTATAAAATATCACGAATATTCTGAGCCAATCAGAGTGCTCCTTCCGCATTTGCCGAATATTCGCAATTATTTTGTATTGTAATATATCACGAATATTCTGAGCCAATCAGAGTGCTCCATTCCGCATTTTTCGAAATTTCGCAATTATTTTGTATTATAAAATATCACGAATATTCTGAGCCAATCAGAGTGCTCCTTCCGCATTTCTCGAAATTTAATTCGCATTCGCAATTCGCATTCGCATTCGCAATAGCGAAATTTCGCAATCATTTCATTTCCAAAAAATATCGCGAATATTCGCATTTAACGAATATATCTCGAATATTCGACTATATATTCGAGATATATCGCGAAATCGAATATGGCATATTCTGCTCAACACTACCACTGTGGTCTATCTGGTATATTAAATAAAGGACTACAGCCACACCATGCTAGAAAATTCCTGCGAGTGACACTATATTTGTAAAGCAAGATTGTAACATAAAGCGATCAAATGGAAAAAACCTGCTCCCCTTCTCCCCTCCATCATAGCCCAGCGGAAGTTACCATTCAACCATATAACCAAATCAATCCTCCCCTGTGTAAAGATCATGAATCGGAATAGAAATTGCCCTCTCAAAGTGGTACTAAATGCTATGCATTTTACCTTAAAGTGGAATTACATCTTACACCTAACTAACCTTAAATCTGTTCCTTCCCCCTCATAAGATCTATGTTAAGATCTGTATACTTACCTATTTTCAGTCTGGAAGCCAGTCACATGACCAGGCTCAGCCAGCATATCGTGTTTTCCCGACAATAAGCCCAGGTTTTATATTATTTTGGCAACAAAAGACACAGTAGGGCTTATTTTCGGGGTAGGTCTTAACATGTAATGTGCTGTCTTCTCTCCCCCTCTCTCCCCCTGCCTGACAGGAATCCCCAGTGTGAACTGAGTTAATATGCTTGTAAAAGTCTATAATCCACTCTATTACAGTAGTATATAATGTGCAATGTGTGTGTTTCTGTAATATAATTGTGCCAAATACCTTTGTTATAGCGCCGCTCTGCGCTTTTGTGACCTGCTGGCGCTCTCTTCACAGCAATTATATCACAGAAACACACACATTGTACATTATATACTATTGTAATAGAGTGGATTATAGGATTTTACAAGCATTTTAAATTAGGGCTTATTTTCAGGGTAGGGCTTATATTGCAGCCCTCCTGCAAAATAATGCTAGGTCTTATTTTTGGGGTAGTCCTTATTTTCAGGGAAACACAGCAGCTGCAGGAGAGAGGAGGAAGCACAGACAACTCATGGGCCAATAAAGTCTATGGGTGATGTCATCATTATAGGCCTTACTAGCTGTTATTGGAACACCCTCTCTTATCCCTGCAGCCATTGCTGGCTGACACAGGAGCCAAAATGAGAGAACAGGAGAGGCCTGAAAACAGGTCGTCTTTTTAGCTTTGTGCAGTTTCTATTGCAGTGTCGTCACTGGCCAGAGCTGATTTATTCATCACTGCAGCTCCAGAGGCAGGTTAAAGCTGAACTGAAGTTATCCCTAAAGTGTATTCACCAAAATATTCTCCTGTTTAATAAGGCTTACCTGTAGGTAAAATAAATATCTCCTAAACATGCACCTTTTAGGAGATATTCACCTGCATGCAGCCAGTGACATGACTGGTTTATGCACTCTGAAGGTCCGACATACCTTGCCAGAACTTCGTGCCAAAATGTGCATGAGTGGGAGTGATGTCATTGCGGCTCCTGCCAATCACAAAGCCGGAGCACGTGAACCCCAATGAAAGACTGGGGGAACATGTCAGCCTTCTCAGGAAGGCTTTTTTCTAAGGTGAGTATTTCATAATGTGTTAGTATGCGATGCATACTAGCATGGGCATCCGCAGAACTTTTTCCAGGGGGGGGCATAATTTTAAGGTTGGAGGCTGCGGAGTGCGGACATGGTACAAGAAGTGGTTAGAGGCTGCAGACAGGATACAGGAGGGGGTTGGAGGCTACGGACAAGATACAGGTGGTGGTTGGAGGCTGTGGACATGATACAGGAGGGGGTTGGAGGCTGCTGAGTGCGGCCATGGTACAAGAGGTGGTTAGAGGCTGCGGACATGATACAGGAAGTGGTTGGGGCTGTGGACATGATACAGGTGGTTGGAGGCTGCGGACAGGATACAGGAGGTGGTTGGAGGCTGCGGAGTGTGGACATGGTACAAGAGGTGGTTGTTGGCTACGGACATGATACAGAAGGTGGTTGGAGGATGAGGAAATCACATACTATAGAAATAGAAACCATGGATGGATGGTGCAGGGGTCCAGTCTCCAGAACTCAGGCCCCGTACACACGGCAGAGAACCTCGACGGGCGGAACACATGGTTCCGCCCGTTGAGGTTCTCGCCCGGCCTTTAGATTCGGCGACCAGTCCATCGGGAAAGGCGACCAGCCATTCATCCCGACGGGCCGTCGAGCAAATAGAGAACCTTCTCTCTATTTCGGCTCGACGGCATTCCCGACGGGATGCTCACCGAATCCGTACACACGGTCGAGGTTCTCGGCAGAATCAGGATGCCAGCGAGGTTCTCGCTGGTTTCTGCCGAGAACCTCGGCCGTGTGTACGGGGCTTCAGTGTGGCTGTGCTCACAGTGGAGTGGTTAAAATCTCCCCCCAGCAGCAATGTATGAATCCATGAATGGAGCACAGCCACACTGGGTCTGGTCTCCATGTGGCCATGCTTACAGTGGTGTGGTGGCGGTGGGAGTCCCCACAGGCTCCGGCCAGGGTCCAGTCTTTGGGTCGGGAGGCATGTTCGCTGATATGGTGTTCACTCCAAGGCAGCCGAGTGCAAACTGCTGTTCATTCAAAAATGGCGCCAGACGACACCATTACATCATTAACTCACAGCGCATGTGCCCGCTCGGCTGAAAGTGGCTTGCCCGAGCCCAGCAGGCTTTGGAACTGCACATACACAGTTCCAATGTCGGCCCGCAGCCACATAATTCACGTGAAGCCCCCGTCCGCAGGGCCGGCGCAACCACCAGGTGGACCAAGCGGCCGCTTGGGGGCGGGCAGGTCCGCAGCCTGGGATGGGGCGAAAAAATTACCAGAATCGCGGCCGTACGATTTCTCAAAAGCCGCGCCTCCGACGTCTTCTGTTCCGTGATAGGCGGAAACAATCAGCTTCCCAGGAGGCACTGTGTTCAGTGTCCGCCTATCATGGAGGCGCTCTCTCGTCCTGGTTTGGTGTCCGCCTATCACGGAGGCCCTCTCGTCCTCGGACGAGAGGGCCTCCGCGATAGGCGAACACTGAACACAGTGCCTCATGGGAAGCTGAATGTTCCGCCTATCACGGAACAGAAGACGTCGGAGGCGCGGCTTTTGAAAAATTGTACAGCCGCGATTCGCATGGAATAAGGTAAGGGCACGGACGGTCTGGTGGGGCAGGTCTGGCATGTAATGGGGGCAGGTCTGGCATGTAATGGGGCACGGTCTGACATGTAATGGGGCACGGTCTGACATGTAATGGGGCACGGTCTGACATGTAATGGGGCACGGTCTGGTCATGTAATGGGGGCAGGTCTGGTCATGTAATGGGGCACGGTCTGGCATGTAATGGGGCACGGTCTGACATGTAATGGGGCACAGTCTGACATGTAATGGGGGCAGGTCTGTCATGTAATGGGGCACAGTCTGACATGTAATGGGGGCAGGTCTGGCATGTAATGGGGCACAGTCTGACATGTAATGGGGCACAGTCTGACATGTAATGGGGCACAGTCTGACATGTAATGGGGCACAGTCTGGCATGTAATGGGGCACAGTCTGACATGTAATGGGGGCAGGTCTGGCATGTAATGGGGCACAGTCTGACATGTAATGGGGGCAGGTCTGGCATGTAATGGGGCACGGTCTGACATGTAATGGGGCACGGTCTGGTCATGTAATGGGGCACAGTCTGGTCATGTAATGGGGCACGGTCTGGTCATGTAATGGGGCACAGTCTGGTCATGTAATGGGGCACCGTCTGGTCATGTAATGGGGCACCGTCTGGTCATGTAATGGGGCACAGTCTGGTCATGTAATGGGGCACAGTCTGGTCATGTAATGGGGCACAGTCTGGTCATGTAATGGGGCACCGTCTGGCATGTAATGAAAGAAACATTTTTGCAAGGGAGGTGGGTGGCCGTTGGGGGGGGGGGGGGCGCCAAAATGGAGCTTCGCTTGTGTAGGCAGAAATCCTTGCACCGGCCCTGCCCGTCCGTAACAGGTATTTACGTGCAGTTCAAGAACGGAATAAATTTACGGGCTGCCCGTAAATTTATGGGTGGTTGGCAACACTGCGGACATCTTGCTTGCCCCTCCATGCGGACGCCCACATATACTAGCACATTATGCCATTGCCTTGCAGGTTTTTGTTTAAACATTCGTGGTTTACTATCTTCACTGTAAAGAAGAACTTTGGCCCTAGGAGTTATGCCGCGTACACACAATCTTTTTCCGGCATGAAAAAAACATAGTTTTTCAAATACGTCATTTTAAACGATCGTGTGTGGGATTCACATCATTTTTCAGATTCTGAAAAACGACAAAAAAAAAAAAAATTCGAACATGCATTTTTTAACATCGTTTTAAACAATGTCGTTTTTCGGGTTGTAAAAAATGATCGTGTGTGGGCTAAAACTAAGTAAAAAACCTGCGCATGCGCAGAAGCAAGTTATGAGACGGGAGCGCTCGTCCTGGTAAAACTACCGTTCATAATGGAGTAAGCACATTCATCACGCTGTAACAGACAGAAAAGCGCAAATCGTCTAACTAACACGGAATCAGCTAAAGCAGCCCGAAGGCGAATAGAACTTCCCCTTTATAGTGCCGTCGTACATGTTGTACGTCACCGCGCTTTGCTAGA
This sequence comes from Rana kukunoris, assembly GCA_029574335.1. Lineage (NCBI taxonomy): Eukaryota > Metazoa > Chordata > Amphibia > Anura > Ranidae > Rana > Rana kukunoris. The sequence continues at coordinate 179,501,193 of CM056055.1, read as the reverse complement.
TATTTTTTTTTAAAGATGGTGTGTAGGCAACATCTTTTTAATGATGAAGTTGAGAAAACGTTGTTATTTTCGACATGCTGAAAAACAAATAATAATTATCGTGTGTACGCGGCATGATGGTTTGACCCCCACATAGCCCTGATCTCAACGTCATCAAGTTTGTCTACATAAAAAGATAGGATTTGAGGCAGCCGACATCCAAGAAGATCTGTTGTTAGTTTTCCAAGATGTTTGGAACAACCTACCTGCCTTCAAAATGTAAATTTACCTAGAAAAATTTATGCTGTTTTGAAGGGGTGGTCACACCAAATATTGATTAGATTTGATTTGGATTTATCTTCTATTCATTTACTTTCCATTTTGTTAATTAGTAAAAAAATAACCTATTAACACTTCTATTTGTGAAAGCATTCTTAAAGGATCACTAAAGGAATTTTTTTTTTTTAGCTAAATAGCTTCCTTTAACTTAATGCAGTGCTGTTTTCATGTTCTCATTGTTCGTTTTTGCTTTGAAGTAGCTGTAAGGCCTCGTACACACGATCGGACATATCCGATGAAAACGGTCCGCGGACCATTTCCATCGGATATGTCCGATCGGGAGTTTGATCCGATGGCGTGTACACACCATCGGATCAAATTCCCCGCCGCCGGACGGCGCGGTGACGTGGCGGTGACGCCGCCACGTCACCGCACCAGGAAGTTAAACACTTCCGCGTATGCGCGCGAATCCATTCGGCGGCGGCGCGGCGGCGGTGGGGGACGACATGTCTGCTGGTAAGTGTACTAACCAGCAGACATGTCGGGCGGACAGATTCCCACCGGATAGATTTCAAAGCATGCTTTGAAATCTGTCGGGTGGAGAAATCTGTCCGCTAGCCCATACACACGAGCGGAGATGTCTGCTGAAACGGTCCATCGGACCGTTTTCAGCGGACATATCCCCTCGTGTGTACGAGGCCTAATACTTCTCTGATCTCCACACTTCCTGCTGGTCTGGCTCCTTATGAAAAAACTCATGGCAGATTTTCACTGTGGTCTAAGCTGTGTGTCTAAAACTCCTCAGAACCAATCAGATTCATTTTAAACACAAAACACTGCGCTGCATTTGTTTGTTATTGTTCTGTGTGTCTTCTCTACTTCACAGAAACATGAAATCATTTTAAAAACGAAAGTGAAACTAGAGGCACATTATATGATTGATTTTTATCTATTTTTAAAAGGAATCAGTTAACTTTAATGTCTCTATACCCTGTAAACAGTCATTTCAGCAAAAAAACATTTTTCCTTTAGTGACCCTTTAACTTACAGCATTTTTCACACCTGTCTAATGCCCCGTACACACGACATGAATATCGTACGACAGATCGTACAACCTTTTCCGCTTAATAGTCGCAAGTAAGAATTAAATAGGTTATTAAAGTCACAAACATTCTCGTACGTCAGGAAAAAAAACGAAAGTGATGTCATTTGTTGTATTGTATTTCTATTGTATTTTCGGATGACAACTGTACTGACTAAATGAAAATCGTATGATCTGGTACCGTATGAGAAAAATGTTCTTGCGTGTCCGATAAAATAATATCAGATGAACTGTCATGATCGGCTCTCGAAAGCTCTGTACTAACGATCCGATCATCGTACGATTTTTCCTCGGACGTTGTTTTTCATACGATATTCGGATCGTGTGTACAGGCCATTCGACTTTTGGACAGTACTGTATATAAAACTCTGTATAATTCTTCTAACTCATAACAAGTTTTCTCCCAATATATTTTGTGCCTAATAAAAAGGAACACAGATGGTTCATTTGAAAGGTCATTAGCAATAAAACTCACAGTGAGGAAATCTTTCCTTCCCTTTGCATTATTGCAGCACTAAATGGAGAAATGTTTATATTGCAGTACCACAGGATCTTGCATAATGGAAACAATGTAACTCTAAGTTTGAATTTTAAACAATATCAAGAAGCTAAATACAATCCGGTTTATTAAGTAAGGCAGTAGAAAGAGCAAAGATAATGTTTGAATTAAGCAGAGATTAATATATTTCTAGTGTGCTGTTGTTGTACCAGAGAGTTAGTCATGTTGTTTATGACTGGTTGACTTGGGTTTACTGCACTTTGAATATTATGCTGGTTTTACTTCAAATACATCTGCACATGTTCAAAGTTTGTACCAGTGGCAGAACTATCAAGGTCGCAGCAGTCGCACTTGCGACTGGGCCCTTGCATTCTGCCGCTGTGGGGGGGCCCACATCTCTGGCTGTCAATTTAGTATGCAGTGGGGGGGAGTGGAAGGGGGCGGTCGGTGCCCGTGAGCCACGGGATCTCCCCTGGGGCTAGTAGTTCTCATCCTGACTGTATACAGTGGAGAGGGGAGGGGCCTCTGAGCATGTTTCAGCCTCACTCAGTGTACAAGTGAGTCGGCTCTGCCTCTACACTCTTCTTGCTGATACCTGGGCAGGTCAGAGGCCCCTCCCACCCCGTGGCTCACGGGCACCCCACTGCATGGGGCTCAAATTTTGTAGCAAGCAATAAGGAAAAACAGAAGACAGAGGGGAGGGACCTTTGTTTTGTACTCCAAGATATTGAATTTACAGATAAGTCAACATTCCCATTATCTTAATTGTGCGTACAGGACACAGGACTTATATACATAGACTATGTGATGTCCCCAAACAATAAAAATTGATAGATAGGCAGCAACATAGCAAACAGCAGCTAAACAGGCCCACAAAAAACAAAGGTCAACAGATCCGATACGCTCATGCAACATTCTGAAGCACCTTGTGGCTAAAGCCAACATCAGCACAGGCCTTGAGTTCTACCCAGTAAAACTTTGAGAAGGTGCAGTATAAACAGAAGACCAGGTGGCAGCTTTGAAAACCAGGGATAGTTACATAGTTAGTCAGGTTGAAAAAAGTCCATCTAGTTCAACCAAAAAAATTTAAAATTAGGCAATCAGATTTTCCCCGAATCAACTTTAACCATAAATGTTAGTACCCAGTTATATTATGTACATTCAGGAAATAATTCAGGCCTTTTTTAAAGCAATCTATTGAGCAGAACCACCTCTGGAGGGAGTCTATTCCACATTTTCACAGCTCTTACTGTGAAGAAACCTTTCCATATTTGGAATGTTGATCATATTCCCCCTTATTCTCCTCTTCTCAAGAGAGAATAAATTCAGTTCCTCTAATCTTTCCTCATATCTGAGCTCCTCTATGCCTCTTATCAGTTGGGTTGCCCTTCTCTGCACTTTCTCCAGTTCCCCGATATGCTTTTTGAGAACTGGTGCCCAAAACTGAACTTCATATTCCAGACGCTTCCTGCACTGCTCTGCATCTGAAGAAAACAACAAGTAAACGCTGACCTTTGCCCCGATGTGCTCTCATGTGCCACATGTTCCCATTCCTTTCTGGCCCATTCCCCTTCTCCTTTCCCCCTTCACTTTTTTCACCTTTTCCACACGTCCTACCCACCTCTGCTTGCCTTCATCTTACCCTCATCACCTGGACCCTTATTGTCCCATCCTTCGAAGATTTCTACTTAACAATACTCAACGGATTGGGCTCCCTTGGTATTAATTACTTTACTTATTTTTAGGATTTGTTCCTTGCCATCTCAATTTTTTCCCCCACCCCTCTGGCCTACCCGGGTGCTGCCATTTCTTGTCAGGTGCTTCTCCGCAAGTGGCATAGGGCCACCCTTGGATGGTCATCTTGGGGCCAAGGCGACATTGGGGGACTGTGATCGGGAGTATCGTCAGTTTCGGACCTTCACATCCCATAGCCGCATCGGACCCCTGCCTGGACGTTCCATAATTTTGTTTCTTGGTAAATATGCTGTTGATGATGATTTTTTTGATTACTTTGGGAAGGAGAAGGAAAAGTTTTTCTTTCCATTCAAATAAGCTACACTCATACTACTCTCTGTGTCTTTTCTCCCTTTGAGCTTGGGATTTTTGTCCCCTCTCCCCCCTATAAGGGTGTGGACTCTATAGGGAAGACACAGACAAAAAATATTTTATGTATATATTTATCTATACAATTAAATCTCTTTCAGCCACGACAACAAAAAATCCTCTGAAGAAGACCGTTTGGTTGAAATGCGTTAGAAATATACTTGCTTGCTACATTCCAGGCTATGTATTTTATTGCCTACCTTGAAACTGTATGGTTATTTTAATTTGTGCTACTCTGCCGCAACTTATTCCTTGTATACCCTTTATTTTATGTCATCAATAATTTTTTGTAATAAAAACGTTTTACTATAGACGTTGCATTGCTATTTTACTCCACACCAGCTGCTTCAAAGCCCCATTGGGACCATTTCTTTGCACATGTACCCTGATGTGCATATGTTCCCTGATGTGCCTCATGTACCCTGATGTGCTGGGCTCTGTACATCAGGGTACCCTGTACTGATATGCCCTGATGTGCTCTGATTGTGGCCCATGTACCCTGATGTGTGCCATGTACCCCGATGTGCGGTTTCATGTGCCATGTCCTGTACCCTGCCCTGATGTGCCATGTCCTGATATGTCCTGTTCTGATGTGCCGTGCCCTGTACCCTGATGTGGCCTGTTGTGCTGTACCCCTATGTGCTGTGCTCTGATGTGCCCTGTACCCTGATGTTCTGGGCCCTGTACCCTGATGTGCGCTGTGCCCTGATTTGCTGGGCTCTGTACTCTGATGTGCTGTGCTCTGATGTGCTGTGCTCTGTACACCGATGTGCTGTGTCCCGATTTGCTGGGCTCTGTACCCTGATGTGCTGTGCAATGATGTGTTGGGTTCTGAGCTTTGATGTGCCGTACCATGATGGTGAGTGGTCAGAGTGTAGTGGTCTGTCGGCAGTGTAGTGGTTCGTGTGCAGTGCAGTGGTCAGGGTTAATAATGTGTCCGCTGACACCAGTGCTGGGGGGGGGGTCAATAACGTGTCCGATGACACCAGTGCTGGGGGTTACTAATACGTTCGCTGACACCAGTACTGTTTTTGGAGTTTGAAAGTTTGCATGTGGCCCCCCATGGGATATGAAAACTTGTCTTGCGGCCCTCAGGTAATTTGAGTTTGAGACCCCTGGTTTAAAGCCATGCAATTGTCATTTAAAGCGACGCAGAGGGCAAATCCTTCCAGTCCTTAAATGGTTGATCAAAATAGGTATACCATCGCCCCTATAATTAGTTCCTCGTCACAACTGCCTCTGCTGCTGGATAAAATACATAGGGGGGGGGGGTAATTTACCAAAACTGGAGCAGGCACAATCTGGAGCAGATGTGCATAACAACCAACCAGCTTCCCTCTTTGGTGATTCGGGGTATTTAAGAGAATGTGACCTCCGCCTATAAACAATGCTTGGGCCTAGCAGCCAACTGCAAGGCTCAAGCACTGTTAGCTGGGGGTAGTGGAAGCGTTAGGTAACAACCCAGATCATATGGATGATTTCAGTGCTTGTTACAGCTTAGACAGGAACCTTTAGAGAGAGTTAGTATGGGGAGTATCAGTTTGTGGGGGGATTTTGGGCACCTTTCTAAACAGACCGTCACTTGAATGGTCAAGGTAACTCCGCTGCTAGAGCTTTTTTTTTCTCCTTAACCACTTAAGACCCGGACCAATACGCTGCTAAATGACCCAAGGTGTTTTTACAATTCGGCGCTGCGTCGCTTTAACAGACAATTGCGCGGTCGTGCGACGTGGCTCCCAAACAAAATTTGCGTCCTTTTTTTCCCACAAATAGAGCTTTCTTTCGGTGGTATTTGATCGCCTCTGCGATTTTTATTTTTTGCGCTATAAACTAAAATAGAGCCACAATTTTGAAAAAAAAACACAATTTTTTTACTTTTTGTTATAAAAAAAATCAAATAAACTAAATTTTAGTCAAACATTTAGGCCAAAATTAATTCAGCCACATGTCTTTAGTAAAAAAAAAAAAAAAAAAAAAAAAAAAAAAAAAATCGCAATAAAAAAAAAATAGCTACCTAGCGGGAACAGCGACACTAATACAGCGATCAGAAAAATGATCGCTTAGTGACGCTGGCAATAGGGAGTGAAAGGGTTAACTAGGGCGGTGATCAGGGGGTTAAAACTTTATTGGGGGGGCTATCCTGAACCTAACACTAACTGTTTTTTACACTGCCTGTCACACTGACACTAAATGCAGTGATTAGATCACTGCATTCAGTGACACTGTGACAGGGGGGTGGGGGGGGGTCGATCACAAGGGGTTAATGTGCCTATGTGAGTGTGTGTCAGTGTTGTGTTGGTGCACACTTACTTGTGATGTCTTCTCTCATCAGCAGCGCTGGGAAACAGCGCTGCGATGAGAGGTGACATCATTTCCTCCTTCCTGTGTAAACACAGGAGGAGGAACTGACACAATGGGAGCGCGCTCCCATTGGCTGGGAGCGATCGCGGGGGGGGGGGGGGGGGGCGGAAATAACGGACATCCGCCCGCTCGTCGGCGATCGCTCCCAGAGGCAGGGGGACCCCCGCACGCCGCGGAGGGGGTCCCGATGGGACCCCCAAACCGCACGAAGGCGGGGACGTAAATTTACGCCCTTGTGCCTGTACGAGCCATTCTGTGGCCGTATATGTGCGTGCGGGGGTCCTTAAGTGGTTAATGCACAGCAAAAGCAGAGAAGCTTTGCAATTAAATAGAGCCAGTTGCAATATTTTAAGTCACAAAATAAAAATCTTTTCCGTAAAAATAAAATAAAATTGAGTGCACATAAAAACTCAACACAAAGCCCTGTATTAAATAGAATATAAAAAAAAAAAAAAAAAAAAAGAAGAAGATTACGCCAAGAAAATATATAGCAAATATCTTAAGCCTCAAAATGGGCAATGCTTAAATAATCTGCAATACTTTCTTTACAGGAAAAATACATTTTGTGAAAACATATACAATTTTGTATATGATCAATGAAAACACATGAACACAAAACATCCAAATCAATATTTAATTTGTAAAAAAAAAAAAAAAAGTATTGTTACATCAGTGCAAAGGGCCCAACCATGAAAGTGCCAACATTACAGGCCCCTGCAGCAAATATGGGAATAAGGCTTCAACCTCTGTGGGTATGTGGTTGCAATATGCTTTCTGTCTAGTGATCACACTAAGCTACCCATGACAGTACTGCAGCAAGTCCATTTGTAAGCTCTGCTCTGCAGAATACGGGGCACCTGCATGACTTTATCTGCTACATGGATTACTTTTCCAGCAGTTTCCCTAACCTTTACAACCGTAAGCCTGTTGGAGGCAGAGGCCCTAACACCAACTCTGCACTTGGGAACTTTCAGATTGTCAAAACCACCAACATGTAAGGTTTCTAGTTAGAACATGTAGCCGACTATAGTAGCTGCTCCAGGGACTGCCATCCTTTAGCATTCATGCTTATCCATGCGAATGTACAGCATTACAGTTGTGACCCAGCAAGTATTTGTGGGTAAAGCATCCAGGGAAAACAGCAGATGGAGAATCCAAAAAAATACCCAGCTCCATAGCAGTATCTGGTACCTTGGTCTGTCTTATTAGTCGTTTCATTCCTAATCAAAATATAATATAAAATTTAATACTAGAGAATGACTTTAGCTTTAAATGCTTATTAACCAAAACCAGCTAGGCCTTGGATATAATCAGCAAGACAGAAAGGAAAATATAAGTAAATCTGCAATATTATTACTCATTTATAAACCATAATAAAATTTGGTAAGTAGCAGATGTTACTTTCAGTAAAAATTATCAGTAGACAGTAGGATTCAGACATGTTATATACAAATCAAACTATTTCATGTAAAAAGGTAGAGCGTGGCCACATCTCTTCCTATAGGTTTGGGGGTGATCACCCTCAGCTCAGCTTTTACATTTATTTTATTTCCTCCCTAGTCCAGCTATATTCATTGTTCAGCCCAGCCCGGAACAGCAAAGCATTTGCTCAGAAAAGGTCTAAGCTGGGGGGGGGGGGCTCTTCTTATTGATCATATGTATGCATGTACCAGATATCCATCCCTCTCTCATTACAAATGTCAGCTTTTAGACAGACATTCAGGTGTATGGTTCATCCAGCCCCTCCACGTCACATCCCCCCCCCCCCCGAGCACAGCAGGAACTTCACATCGTGACTCGCGCATGCGCAGAAGGGGAGCGGGCAGTGAAGCCGCAGCGTTTCACTTCCTGAGAATGTCGGCGAGGGAAACCGAGAGCCGAGCTGCCACTCGGCTTTGGCGTGCGACTTGGACAGGTAAGTGTTAATTTTTTATAAGTCAGCAGCTGCTGTATTTGTAGCTGCTGGCTTTAAAAAAAAAAAAAAAGTTTTTAGGTGAACCCCCGCTTTAAGAGGAGCTGCTGTACTACCTATCCAATGTTAGTACAGCAATCTCCCCTGCTGTTCTATTGTGTTCCGACAGGGAGACTGCACCCCCCCACAAGGACACACTCCAGTCAGCACCATTGGCAGAGAGGACTGATCTGGAACCGATCGGCAAACCTCATTGAACATGCCCCTTTGATAGACCAGCTTCTGTCGGACTGAATCTAGTACACACGGACTAAACGTGGGCTAATGCCGCAGGACATTCTGGCTGTGTTTACTAGGCTTTAGGAAAAAATCAAGCCCCAGCATGTATGCACATTAGGAAGACACGGTGTGGTGTGAACATTTTCTGAGCAAAAACTGTGTTGTCAGGCACAATGTACAGTGAATATCATAGAACAAGGAGGAAAGTAAGTATTTTAGTGGGTGGGCTGGACTCAGGAGGTAATGGGAAATTTATTAAATGGACAAATGCACTGTCCTTTGAAACCCCAACCTCAGGCAGTCTAATAATCAAGTGCCTGAACAACCTTGACAACCATTTAGCTTCATCTTTTCATTTTCTAATCAGACCTATAAAAAGTGAAAGGAGCCGAGTGGATTGCTAGGGGCTTCCATCTTGCCTTTTTCCCACTGGAGCAGATAATGACCAAGGTCACAGGTGGAGGAGCAGTACACGTACATGCTGATACTTTTCTGCAATCTGAAAAAAAGTTTAGCATTTGATCTATAGTCTACCAAAATCTACAAGTGCAAACCATTTATTTATTTTAAATTACACAGTACTGTCTCTTTAATGAAGACATATGTCCCCTACACACAGAGGTGGCGGCCATTTTGCAAGCAAGAGATACATGCATATATCTTGTTCAACAATGTATTACAAACCAGCAACAGCACACTGCTATATCAACCCACAATACTAGACTGTGTGTGACCTGACTCCTCCGCTGTGTGTATGACTGGTGAACATGAAGTAGACAAGACCTCATTTTGTTGGTTAAAGAAAGGAACTCAAGATGTCACAGCAGCAGAGTGATTAGGTTTACTGCATAATTTATCCCTTTATACACCTAGGACCTGAGGGAGTTGGATACAGGTGCTGCCAAATAGGCATTGGGTGACCCTAGCTATGTCTCTGGAAGATGTTCCATGATATAAAATCCTTGGATTGCAAAATGCCACCCCTGAGAAAACTAACCAAATGGTGTGGTGAATGGGGGGTAAGAGGTGTGGCAGCAGGGAGGTAAGAGGGTCTCAGCTAGCTTTGGGGGGCCAAGCTGTGGGGAATTAGCCCCGACGAGAATGAGGTTATAAGGCGCAATACAATTCACAGAGAAGCAAATATCACTGCAACCTGTACAAATAAGAAGGGTGATGGTTGTTCAATAGAGCCCAGCTCATTGAGGGCGTGTACTGATAACTTAACACTCATATCAACAAAGCACTGCACTCACAGCACACTCTCACAGGTACTGCAGACTTCAGAAGTGTATCAAAAATAAAACCCGGGCAAAAGAGAAAAGAAAAAATATGGGCAGTGATAGAGAGAGGGATGGTCGGCCACAGCAGTTCAGGGTTTTGGTCTTGGCACCAGCTCTTCTATAGATCATAACCAGCTGAACATTCAAACCGTCTTCCTGGCAGTCAGCACCCGGACTATAGAACCCACTCCACCAACAGCCAAAGCCTGCAAAGAAAACAAATTCGAAAATAAGACAAAAGTCTTTAACAAGGAAATCTTTTTATATAATTAGAAGTAAATACATGCAAAACATACAGTTACGGGAAAAATGTAGGCACATCAAATGAAAATTGTTGACTTTTTCACCATAAAAAGCATCAAATCTTTATTCATACTACATCTACTGATAAAAATACACAAAAATGTGCCTTTTGAATAAAAATCCATATATGTATGGTTTATCTGTGGAGAAAGCAAGCACACCCTTGGCAGATCTTAAAGTATAACTAAATGCACTAGGCATTTTTGAGAGTATCGGTACTCGTTAAAATGCCCAGATACCAGAAGTGATGTAATCTTGGGAGAGGACCTCCTCCTCCTCCAGACAGGGCCACCCCGCCTACTCCTCCCAGTGATATCGCTAGGGGCCGCCGATTCTGAAAAAACACCGCTAAGCCTGTCCTAACAGCCCATCAGCCTTGTCTCCGCAGTCCGAACTGCACACCTCCCCCCAGCTCTGACGACCACACAGAGCGATGGGTCCCAGATCGCCGGCTGGATGCTGAGGCAGAGAAAAGGAGGGGCTCTGTATGAAGACAATGTACGGTGATATCCTGTTGCACCGAGCGGGGGGACGGGGTGGCTCTCTCCCTCCTCCATGTGTGGTCTGGCCAGCTCCTCTCCTACAGCGTCTCTTGTACCATGCCTGCAGCCTCTGGCTGTTCAGTGTACCATGCCTGCTGTCACTTCTGCCTGTTGCCTCTTTCTTCCCTACACCAGCTCTTACTTCTGCCCCCATGTCTCTCAATAACCCTCCTATCCCCTCCCCCCCCCCCCAAGTGATTACAGCCTTTTCCATCCCAACTCTCCCATCCCACAATCCTATTTCACCCCACCCTCAAACTACCTTGCCCTCACTTATCCTCTATTCCCACCCTGCCCTCACCCAACTCCCTAACAACCAACGCCCACTTCCCAAACCACCCCTTTTCCTAGGTATCGGTAATTGGTATAGATGAGTACCTGAGGTAAAGTATCAGTACTCTGTGGTAAAAGATAAAATAAAAAAGTGGCATAGGGTGCATCCCTAACTAAAGGCAAAACTTTTTTTTATTTTGGGATAGAGGGGAGAAGTATTAGAACTCCTATCAGGTTTTTATTGCCGTCGATGTTAGGGAGATTCATCATTTCTATTTGTCCTGTTTACCGTTACCAATGAAAGTGAAACAAAGAGGGGGAAAAAAAATAAAATAAAAACTTTTTGGGCTGTCCCCAGAAAAGAAATGGAGGGGAATCTTCCCATAGTAGCACTGGTTCTTGTGACCTGGGGGTCTCCAAGAAATTCCCTACATTTTCAGTGATTTCCTCTTGACTGTGGGACAGGAAGTGAAGTGAATCTCCACAATGGAACAAAAATAGTAAATATATCTTCCTTACTCTATACAACATTTAAAAAAAGAGCTTATAGTAGTTCTTTAAGCAGAATATATTTCTTCTAGGTATTTTGTACAGCTGTCAACCAGTCTATGACATTACTTCTCCATGCAAAATTCTAATCAGTTTTAAGATATTTGGGGGCGTCTAGAGTACTTCAGATTATGTTGAAAGTCTAATTTCTGCTTCAACTTTTAAAGAAATGGCACAACCTTCTCATTAAAGCGGAGGTTCACCCTAAATATACTCTTTTTTCATGTGATCCAGCATACTGGCGTCAGCATGCTGTTTTTTTTTTTTAATGCCCCACTTACTGTCTAATCTTCAATTTAGCTCCCCCGCGGTGGATGGCCCTTGTATAGCCTGTCACTGGTTCAGAAAATACCAGATTTAGGACTCTGGTATTTCCCGCGCAATACGGCGCCTGCGCACAGACCTAGGAGCTGACTGTGCAGGCGCCGTATTTCTCCGAGTCCTATTTCGGCTTTTTTCGGAGGGCATGACGCTCCATAGCCGTAGGACTGAGAAATACGGAGCCTGCGCAGTCAGCTCCTAGGTCTGTGAGCAGGCGCCATATTGCGCCGGAAATACTCAAGTCCTAAATCTGGTATTTTCAGAACCAGTGACGGGCTATACAGGCGCCATAAATCAAAATTGAAGATTAGACAGTAAGTGGGGCATAAAAAAAAAAAAACAGCATGCTGACGCCAGTATGCTGGATCACATGGAAAAGCGTATATTTAGGGTGAACCTCTTCTTTAAGTACCTGTTTGATAAGATGCAGAATTTACAAGTCAATGACTGCAAGCCGTCAGGCTCTGAAGCAGCTAAGCAACCCCAAACCATAAAATTTCCATCACCATGCTTCACAGTTATGAGGTTCCTCAAATCAGTCTTGCGCTAATGTTCTTTGGGCAGCAAAAGCTTTTTAACACACCCCCTATGCAGGTTAAATGGGTCCCAATCTAGTTCAGATTGTGGATGCAAGCACTTTGACCCAAACTGTTGCAAGGGTTACCTAAACAATCCGCTCCTAGGTTTAACTTGCCAAGTTGTTGGAAATCTAGGTCATTATATTTGTTTCTGTGGAATGACCTCAAAGCATTTGGAGATCTTCTTAAAGCCCCTGCCAGACTCCTACGCATCCACAACTTACTTTATGAGGCCTTAGAAAGCTTTATTGATCCGATGATCAATAGATTTCATGGAGGACCCGGGGCCACCCATCAATAGCAAAGGAAACATACATACTTCCTATGGAGGTTCTAGTCATTGGCACCCAACCAGGAACATCAAATTCTAATTTCCTGAATTTAAAGTGATGTTGTAGGATGTACTTACTCTTTTCATGACACATCTGTACTTTTTGTACAATCACTAAAATTAATACACCATATCAACTTCATTCAAAGTCAGTACATTTTCATGGGGTAGACTTACTTTTTTGTATGACTTTACTGCAAGTGGATATGGTTTAATAAGCCAGACAAGCTTAAAGGAACACTAAAGGTTCGTTTTTTTTATTAGATCAATTGATTGCTGTAAGCTAGAGCATTTAAATATCATTTACCTTGTTTTTCCTTTTGACCTCCAAAATACAGTAATCCAGGTTTGAAAATGCAGGTTTGAAAATGCCATTTCCTGTCTCTCCTCTTCTTGCTTTCCACCAGCATCTGAGCCGTTTTGCATGGTGGAAAGCAGAATGTCCTCACCCCCTCCCTATGACTACAGCCCTGCGTGAAGATTCTTTCTTATCCCTCACAGGCATGGAGGCTAAGCCTAATGGGAACTGTAGTCCCCATTAGGCCGTGATGTAGCAAGAATGAATGCGCACCCCAAACCAGGAAGTCAGTCAGAATAATGATTCAGGAGTGATGGAGGTGTATAAAACAGCTCGATTTCAACAGGTATCAAACTAGTTATAATGCAAAACATTACTTTTTACTTTATCAGCTACTGTCAGACTTTAATTTAGGAGGAAAATATTTTTGTCTTTACAACCCTTTTAAAGCCCAGCTGTACCTTCTTTAAAAATTACACAGAATGACCAATTAAAACAAATTCTAACAGGCTTCTTATTTTTAATTAGATTAACGATTATTATTAAAGCACTCATTACATATTCAATGGCTAGGAATGAGGCTAAGAGAGGGTCGTTGCTATCTGTGGAAGCAGCAGTCTCTCCGCATTGGTCCTCACACTTGCAGAGTCAGAACTAGACAATCAGCAAGGAGCCTGAGCTTTATGTCTTGCATTGGAAAGTACGAAGATCTCTCCAGGGTCTACACTTATGTCATGCTCATTTAAGGGTGATACCGCTCTCTATGTTGGATTAGGATTACTCCTGCAAAAGGATTGGGGAAACTTGTCAAAAAAGAAAATATGGGGGTTGCCATTGCTGATCTGCATCACCAGAGGTCACCAATGGCTGCTTCAGTATTACTGCCTTAACACGTTCCCTTTAACAAAAATCTGATTGACAGATTTACAGACATATTTATATTCGTTGCCATTGCAGATCATCTTTTGTTTCTCAGTGTAGAGGGCTTGTTTTGTTTTTTTTAGCACGAGTTTCTTCGGAATATCAAATTTATCAGGCCTGGAGATCTAACGAGTCCCCAGGAGATAAAGACAGCTAATGGCAAAATAAGTTAGAAAATTTTAGCTATAAACAGAAAAAACACGGATTACGACTTTTAGAATGCATCACTATGGAGATATTTATTCATAATGACTGCAAACTACCCAAAAAACGGAAATTAATATGTTCAAATTAAGAACTGTAATTGGTGCCAAATTGGCTGCACAAGTTCAGATGGTTATTTTTTGCATGAGCCTTCAGATCCCTAAGAGTCGGTTCACACTGGGGCGACTTGGGATCCGACTTGAGGTCGCCTCAAGCCGTCCCAAGTCGTGCTGTAGAGAAAAACAAACAATGTTAGTGAATGGGAGCGGTGTTATTACACTCTACTCATGTCGCTCCGACTTCAGAAAAGGTTCCTGTACGACTTCAATCTGATTTGTCTCCTCAGAAGTCTGATCACTAGCTACTTTCCAGATAAGATCACATACATTTCTCAGGCAAACCCCTCCCCCTCCCTCTCCCAGAGATGATTGTTGTTTTATTGGCCACTGGAATGTCTCCTGTCCTGGAGACGACTTCAAGTCGTGTTGTAAATCGCCCCAGATCGCCCTGTGGTTCATGCTCAAGTCGTGTCTGAGTCGCCTCTGAAAGTCGCGCTGGAAGTCGTGTCGCCCCAGTGTGAACCGACTCTAAATGTACAAACAGGACTGAATTCCGAGAACTTTTGCCCATTGCTGGTTAAACCAGTAAGAAAAAATAAATAGGGAGCTGTGGTGGCTCAACGTGATTGGCACTGCGCTGACAAGCCGTTCACCTCTGCAGCCAAGGGTTCGGATCCCGGCCTCGGCTACATGTGAATAGAGTTTGGTGGTCTCAGCCCGGCTCCCGGTGGGTGTGCTATGCAAGGTACGCCTGTGCTTAGTACGCCCACCCCCCCCCCCCCAAAAAACACCACACTTGCACGCACACGAAATTGGTTTAACACACACGCACTTTGGCCATGCGGTCTCCTAAAATAAAAAGAGGCGAAGGACCTACGGGGCTGGCTGGGTGGGCTAGACCCCCTCACTCCCTCATAGGGGGAGTCCCTCTGCCCCGTTGGGCCCCAGTCGGGCTCCCAAGTGGAGCAGGTAGGGCGGGGTGAGTGGGAGGCCCCCCCCTCACACGCGCCATTGCCACCGGGGGCATGGAGAAGGATGGCGATTGCCTCCGGGGGGAGGGTCTGCCTACTCCCAACTCCTGCAGTCCGGCTCCTCTCTCGAGTTCACTCACAAAATACACTTAAAAAAAATAAATAAAAAAAAATAAATGCATCCATAGGTTAAGAGTCGGTTCACACTGGGGCGACTTGGGATCTGACTTCAGGTCGCCTCAAGTCGCGCTGTACAGAAAAACAATGCAAGTGAATGGGAGCGGTCTTAATACACACTACTGAAGTCGCTCCGACTTCAGAAGAGGTTCCTGTACTACTTCAATCCAACTTCTAGGGGATTTGTACCCATTGATTTCAATGGAAGTCGCCTCAGAAGTCTGATCATTGTCTTAACTGAAGCGACTTTCCAGGAGGATAACATACATTTCCCAGGCAAACCCCTCCCTCTCCCAGAGCGGATTGTTTGATTGGCCACTGGAAAGTCTCCTGTCCTGAAGACGACTTCAAGTAGTGTTGCAAATCGCCCCAGATCGCCCAGTGGTTCATGCTCAAGTCGTGTCGGAGTCGCCTCGGAAAGTCGCGCTGGAAGTCGTGTCGCCCTAGTGTGAACCGACTCTTACATAACTAGGCTGGCTTTCATCATTTTGGATGATAGTCCATCTTTCCTCCAAAATAAGCATGTTCCTGTGTCAACCTAAAAGGCATTCATGAAAAATAAAAAAAGTGGCTTTTGGCAATCAGAATTACTTCCTAAAACTAAGAATATTTTCTAAAAAGTAAACCAGCACCTGGAGGAAATGCAAGCAACACTTTTTTGCATGACACAAGTACACACCTTTATATATTCTAAAAAGTACAGAAAGGTGCCCTCATGAATTCAAACTGGCCTGGTGTACCCCCTGAAGTGAATATAAAATACTGTATAAGGCTGGGGACACCCCAAGACCCTTCCAACTTGATATTGCCTATCCATGGCAGCTCAAGCACCGAGTGGTGGAAGGTGGAGAAGCTGATGTAACACATTTTTTCCCATTTTCTCTCTAATGGTGCTCACCCTCATTCCCCTCCATCCACCCGCAAAGAGCACAGAAAATATGGGAGGTCATCACTACAGGAGCTGGTCACTTTTCCCATAACAGACCACCCAGCATAGGTTTCAGGCTACATTTACACTTGAACATAATGTATTCAGGTGATTTTGTACATTTCAGGAGTGTTGGGTGCAACATGCATTTTTTTCAGGCACTCCCTGTGAAGTCTATGGGGTCAAAAACTCCAAAATCTGCTGGGAAGCAATAGGCATCTGGACTTCATATTGGGATACCAGCTGCTGTGTGCCAATAGACAACAATGAGGCTGGCGGCACAGGTATGCATGGAATACCCGTGTACCCCACGTTGGCAAACCACAGCCCTGCACAGGGCATACATGTAATCGCCCTGTGTGACTGAGGCCCAAAATGAAAACGTCTGTGCAAACAGCAATGTTAGGCCGAAAGTTCAAATTAGTATGTTGCTTTTGTCCAATTTAGACTAGTCAGAACAATGAAAGACTGTTACCGATTGATTGCCGTCATAGCACACAGCATACAGTTCTTTTATTGCTGGAGTGCCAGTTTAGAGTCTCACCTTTTCATGCCATTGCAGAAGGACTGCACTGCTGTTGTCAGATGGGCACTCAAAGCCCTTGTAGATGTATTTCATTAGCAGGTCCACATCATTCTTCTCTAAGGACTGAACTGCTTTTTCTATCTCATTTGTTTTGAACGAGATCAACACTTTCAGCACAAGACTCTCGGCTCGATCCTGTCAAAGAAAAATCAACAGAAGTTAGAAAACATGTCACCTGAAGACTACGTGTGGAGATTTAGAACTGAATGATCAAATCGCTCAGGACACAGCGACTAGGTTTTTCTTTTTTTTTTAAACACAACACACCCCTTCAGTATGCATGCTTTAACCACTTAAGACCCGGACCAAAATGCAGGTAAAGGACGTTGCCCCTTTTTGCGATTCGGCACTGCGTGGTTTTAACCGATAATTGCGCGGTCGTGCGACGTGGCTCCCAAACAAAATTGGCGTCCTTTTTTCCCACAAATAGAGCTTTCTTTTGGTGGTATTTGATCACCTCTGCGGTTTTTATTTTTTGCGCTATAAACAAAAGTAGAGCGTCAATTTTTAAAAAAAAGCAATATTTTTTACTTTTTGCTGTAATAAATAACCCAAAAAATATATATAAAAAAAATGTTTTTCCTCAGTTTAGGCCGATATGTATTATTCTACATATTTTTGGTTTAAAAAAAAAAAATGCAATAAGCGTTTATCGATTGGTTTGCGCAAAATTTATAGTGTTTACAAAATAGGGGATAGTTTATGGCATTTTTTTTTTTACTATTAATGGCGGCGATCTGCGATTTTTTTATTTGGACTGCGACGTTATGGCGGACACTTCGGACACTTTTCTGACATTTTTGGGACCATTTACATTTATACAGTGAACAATGCCATAAATATGAAACAATTGGAGAGTAGGGGCGCTAATTATTGATAGGTATAACAGGTATTATACAACATTAGTGAAAATAATATAATATAAATATGTGAATGTCGTGCTAACCATATAACAACAAACCAATAAGTGCAGAAAAAATATATAGTGACAATAGACAATGTGTGTCTATCCAAAAGTCCGTGTTTGTTTAGTGCAATGTTGTGCTGCAAACAATAGTATTCCAATGGGTGCTCCGTGTGGTCTTCTAAACGTATATCACCTTCACCAAATAAACACCGCAAGTGTGAATGGATGGCTCCTTACCCGAAGGTGTTGACCTATTGTTTAAATAAGGTCAAATAGGCTCAGAAATCAGCTCTTGTCCGTGGAAACCACGATTGAAAACCAGGCTGTGGATAGGTCTCATATAAAGAGAGAAACAGCTCCCATGGTGTAAAACCTTTTATTAAAATAATTGCTAAAAAATATATAATGCCAAATGGCCTCTTACTTTCGATGGTGCCCGTGTTCCCGGCACTGAGGCTGTAGGTATATAGGGATTGGAGAGAGAAGTTGTGATGAGCTGGTGAAGCCGGCGTGCGTTCCACCGCCGTCAGGCTTGAAAACCAGGAAACCGGAAGTATGCGGTACCTGGGCACGCACTACTAGCATACTTCCGGTTTCCTGGTTTTCAAGCCTGACGGCGGTGGAACGCACGCCGGCTTCACCAGCTCATCACAACTTCTCTCTCCAATCCCTATATACCTACAGCCTCAGTGCCGGGAACACGGGCACCATCGAAAGTAAGAGGCCATTTGGCATTATATATTTTTTAGCAATTATTTTAATAAAAGGTTTTACACCATGGGAGCTGTTTCTCTCTTTATATGAGACCTATCCACAGCCTGGTTTTCAATCGTGGTTTCCACGGACAAGAGCTGATTTCTGAGCCTATTTGACCTTATTTAAACAATAGGTCAACACCTTCGGGTAAGGAGCCATCCATTCACACTTGCGGTGTTTATTTGGTGAAGGTGATATACGTTTAGAAGACCACACGGAGCACCCATTGGAATACTATTGTTTGCAGCACAACATTGCACTAAACAAACACGGACTTTTGGATAGACACACATTGTCTATTGTCACTATATATTTTTTCTGCACTTATTGGTTTGTTGTTATATGGTTAGCACGACATTCACATATTTATATTATATTATTTTCACTAATGTTGTATAATACCTGTTATACCTATCAATAATTAGCGCCCCTACTCTCCAATTGTTTCACATGTCTAATCCAGTATTCTGCATTAGTTAGGGAGCAGCTTGTATTATTATTTTTGCACTTTCCCCCCCCCCCCTCACATTTTAGTTTGGCGCGAGATTTTCCCAAGTTTCAATGCCATAAATATGCATTGATTACTGTATAAATGTGACTGGCAGTGAAGGGGTTAACCACTAGGGGGCGGGGAAGGGGTTAAATGTGTGTCCTACAAGGAAGACCAGGTGAAGATGAAACAATTACAGCGCACCACTGGAGGGCTTCATTTTCAGGTAAGTCTGTCATAATGTGCTAGTATGCGCAATGCATACAAGCACATTATGACTTAAACTGGCCGGGCCCCAGTGATGGCGAACGTTGGCACCCCAGATGTTTTGGAACTACATTTCCCATGATGCTCAACTACACTGCAGAGTGCATGAGCAGCATGGGAAATGTAGTTCCAAAACATCTATAGTGCCAAGGTTCGCCATCACTGCCCTAGACTATCTCGGAAGCAAGAGGGTGGTTATGTTCCACCCTCCAACAGCAAGTCGGATCACAGCAAAAAAAAAAAAATAGGGAGGCAGCTGGAAGCAATAAAAAGTATTTTTATTTTAAGTTAAGACTTTAGTAGAATTTTCTTCTTTTAAAACAGCAGTTTAGCATCACTTGACGTCAAAGCATTTGCAATTTAAGAAAACTAGCAACCTATTTTAAAATACAAAAAACTTTATGTAGAGTCTCATACTTCTTATAGTATAATATGTGTGGATCACTCTGCTCATTATCAGCATGTCATAGGTGAACTGGTCTGATGAGAAAAGGATGCAAAAAGGAGCATGAGTAGTTACCGTCTCTAGTGCCATGTAGGCAGAGCCACCAATTAGCAGCATAATGCAGTGGAGGAACAACTTTTCATGTCCTGGCCTGCCCTGCAAACTAGGTGCTACATTTCTTTTCTATTAAAATATGTCTGTAGCCTTACTCCATTTCAATGCAGGTACCTCCACATTCTTCTAGTAACATTCCTACATAGGCTGGGTGGCCAAAAAAATCACCGGCTGCTGAAATTAGCATGTATACTGGTAGCAGGTTGGGTTCAAATGATGGGGTGCCAGTCAGCATGTGGCACTGGGTTGAAGTGTCGAAACTTGATGGTAGGGTTGTCCCGATACTGTTACTAGTATCGGTACCGATGCCGAGTATTTGCGGGAGTACTTGTACTCCCGCAAATACCCTCGATACCAAAATAGAATACCCCCCCCCCATATTGCAGCCATGTCCTGTCGCCCATACCTGTAGCTATTATACCGCCGCCGCCGCATACCGCCGTTATAATGCAGGGATTAACGGCGGTGGTATAATAGCTACAGGTATGAGGGGGGACATACATGGCTTGCAATATGTGGGGGGACATACATGGCTTGCAATATGTGGGGGGACATGGCTGCAATTGGGGACACAAAAAATATCGGTATTCAGTATCGGCGACTACTTGAAAAAAAAAAAGTATCGGTACTTGTACTCGGTCCTAAAAAAGTGGTATCGGGACAACCCTACTTGTTGGTTACAGCAGTTTGGGATTTGCGGCTCCCTGGGCTTGAGGAGTGTATCCAACGGTATGCACAAGCAGCAAAAACTGTAGCTGCTGACTTTCAATAACCAAGCACTTACCTGTCCAGAGATCCAGCACTGTCCTCAGTTAAGCCAGTTTCTTCACCGGTTTTTGGTTCCCGGCTCTGGCATGTTAATGGTGGACATCTGGCGGTGACTCCTTGTGGCTTCATAGCCAGATGCTCATTAGTTTACATGCCAGAGCCGGGAACCAAAGATCGGTGAAGAAACTGGCTCAGATGAGGATAGTGCTGGATCCCTGAGCCAAAGTAT
This sequence comes from Rana kukunoris, assembly GCA_029574335.1. NCBI lineage: Eukaryota > Metazoa > Chordata > Amphibia > Anura > Ranidae > Rana > Rana kukunoris. Next base: position 179,480,382 of record CM056055.1, on the reverse strand, counting down.
AAAAAGTGAGAAATCCACCCCTCCCCCACATAACACATCCTGGTAATATACAATGAACTTTGGATCACCTCATATTATGATAAACATAACATATGATAAACATGTCCAAGCTAGATATGTAATTAACCTGTCACTCAAAGCAAGAACAGAGAAACAGACTTTAGACAAGTTTTTATCTGGAATCCTGTTAATTTTCACTGAACAATAAAATAGGATTGCTCAGAGCTGGATTAACTCTGACTGGGCACAGACCATAGGAAATCTTACTCTACATTGTGACATCAAAAAAAAAAAAAAAAAAAAAAAATTGGGGGTTTACATCCACTTTAAGGAAATAAAAAAAAAACATTTAATGAACACGGTTTAGCAAATACATTTACATTACAAATACATTTCACAGAGTTGACATTTTGGTCTATCACAAAATAGGAGGGAGTATGAAATGCAATACTTGGCAATGCTCGTGAAAAGGAAGGAAATGTCCAGTAGTCTAACATGACTAAGCAGGATGCTCATTAGCCACAAACTGAACCGCTGTAAAAAAATGCTGCAGTCTGAAGGTAAGACAGACATAAGGGGCCAGATTCACATAGAATTAGATTATCGTAGCGTTTCCCAAATACACTACGCCGCCGTATTTTACCTGGCTCTATGTGGAATCCAGGTAGATTTTGTCCAGTAAACGACGGCGGCGTAGTGTATTTCTCCCGGCGCAATCCATATACGCGATTAGGGGGCGTGAAGCATTTAAAATAGGCGCGTTCCCGCGGCGATCGAACTGCGCATGCTCCGTTCAGAAATTACCCGCCGTGCATTGCGCGAAATCACGTCGTTACGTCATTTTTTCTTGAGTAGCGTCGTTTACGGACATTCCTAATTCCGAACGAGTTACGTAAAAAAAAAAAAAAAATTTAAATTCGACGCGGGAACGACGGCCATACTTAACATGGACTACGCACCGTTAGACCAGCAAAAAGCTGGTCTAACAGTACGTAGAAAAAAAATAGACGAAAGCGATTGCGAAGAACGCTCGTATCTTCGTGGATCGCCGTAAAAACTCATTTGCATATCCCGACGCATGAAAACGACGCAAACTCCTCCCAGCGGCCGCAAAAATATCGCAGCGTAGATCCGAAGGCTTACGAAGACGTAAGCCTCTCGGATCGAAGCCGCCGTATCATGGTTTGAGGATTCAAACTAGTGATACGGCGCGCGAAATTTGAAATTACTCCTGTCTAACACCAGTTAGACAGGCGTAATTGCTCTGTGAATCTGGGCCAAGGTTTTTAACAGACGATATTAAAGAATATCTAAAATGTCACACAACCAAACCCATACCCTCAATTCCAATCCTTGTTCCTCCATTTATTTCCCCCTTTCCTACCTCCCAAACTGAACCTGGGTACCGAGCCCCAAGATGCTTCAATCCCTACAACCGCCACACTTCTGTATGACAACCAAGTCACTGGATTTTACTTCCATTACGCCTTTAATGGATTCATTTCATGTTGTTGCAATTTTTTTGTAACCGAACAAATGTTTAACCACTTGCTTACTGGGCACATAAACCCCCTTCGTGCCCAGGTGAAATTTCAGCTTCCGGCACTGCTTCGCTTTAACTGACATTTGCACGGTCGTGCGACGTGGCTCCCAAACAAAATTGACGTCCTTTTTTTCCCCCGCAAAAATAGAGCTTTATTTTGGTGGTATTTGATCGCCCGTGCGTTTTTTATTTTTTGCACTATAAACAAAAAAAGAGCGACAATTTAAATATAATATATATATACAGTGCGGAAAATAAGTATTTGAACACCCTGCTATTTTGCAAGTTCTCCCACTTGGAAATCATGGAGGGGTCTGAAATTGTTATCGTAGGTGCATGTCCACTGTGAGAGACATAATCCCAAAAAAAAATTCCAGAAATCACAATGTATGATTTTTTTTAACTATTTGTATGATACAGCTGCAAAGAAGTATTTGAACACCTGAGAAAATCAATGTTAATATTTGGTACAGTAGCCTTTGTTTGCAATTACAGAGGTCAAACGTTTCTTGTAGTTTTTCACCAGGTTTGCACACACTGGAGGAGGGATTTTGGCCCACTCCTCCACACAGATCTTCTCTAGATCAGTCAGGTTTCTGGGCTGTCGCTGAGAAACACAGAGTTTGAGCTCCCTCCAAAGATTCTCTATTGGGTTTAGGTCTGGAGACTGGCTAGGCCACGCCAGAACCTTGATATGCTTCTTACAGAGCCACTCCTTGGTTATCCTGGCTGTGTGCTTCGGGTCATTGTCATGTTGGAAGACCCAGCCTCGACCCATCTTCAAAGCTCTAACTGAGGGAAGGAGGTTGTTGCCCAAAATCTCGCAATACATGGCCCCGGTCATCCTCTCCTTAATACAGTGCAGTCGCCCTGTCCCATGTGCAGAAAAACACCCCCAAAGCATGATGCTACCACCCCCATGCTTCACAGTAGGGATGGTATTCTTGGGATGGTACTCATCATTCTTCTTCCTCCAAACACGGTTAGTCAAATTATGACCAAAAAGTTCTATTTTGGTCTCATCTGACCACATTGACTGTCTCCCATGACTCCTCTGGATCATCCAAATGATCATTGGCAAACTTAAGACGGGCCTTGACATGTGCTGGTTTAAGCAGGGGAACCTTCCGTGCCATGCATGATTTCAAACCATGACGTCTTAGTGTATTACCAACAGTAACCTTGGAAACGGTGGTCCCTGCTCTTTTCAGGTCATTGACCAGCTCCTCCCGTGTAGTCCTGGGCTGATTTCTCACCTTTCTTAGGATCATTGAGACCCCACGAGGTGAGATTTTGCATGGAGCCCCAGTCCGAGGGAGATTGACAGTCATGTTTAGCTTCTTCCATTTTCTAATGATTGCTCCAACAGTGGACCTTTTTTCACCAAGCTGCTTGGCAATTTCCCCGTAGCCCTTTCCAGCCTTGTGGAGGTGTACAATTTTGTCTCTAGTGTCTTTGGACAGCTCTTTGGTCTTGGCCATGTTAGTAGTTGGATTCTTACTGATTGTATGGGGTGGACAGGTGTCTTTATGCAGCTAATGACCTCAAACAGGTGCATCTAATTTAGGATAATAAATGGAGTGGAGGTGGACATTTTAAAGGCAGACTAACAGGTCTTTGAGGGTCAGAATTCTAGTTGATAGACAGGTGTTCAAATACTTCTTTGCAGCTGTATCATACAAATAAATAGTTAAAAATTCATAAATTGTGATTTCTGGAATTTTTTTTTTGGATTATGTCTCTCACAGTGGACATGCACCTACGATGACAATTTCAGACCCCTCCATGATTTCCAAGTGGGATAACTTGCAAAATAGCAGGGTGTTCAAATACTTATTTTCCGCACTGTATATATATTTTTTTTTTACTTGTTGCTATAATAAAAATCCCAATTTTTTTTTGTTAACTATTTTTCTCAGTTAAGGCCGATACGTATTCTACGGATTTTTGTAAAAAAAAAAAAAAAAAATTGCAACTGCGCAAAACGGCGCCGCACATAGACACTCCCCCTTGCTCGTGATTGGACAGATCGCGAGCAAGGGGGAGTGTCTATACACGGCGCGGCAGGAAACGATACAGCTATTCAAATGAAAGCTGTTATCTTCCCCGCCTGTATTAACTAAGCGGCGGCAGCGGCGCTGCAATAGGTGGGGGCGACATGGCTGCAATAGGTGGGGGCGACATGGCTGCAATAGGTGGGGGCGACATGGCTGCAATAGGTGGGGGCGACATGGCTGCAATAGGTGGGGGCGACATGGCTGCAATAGGTGGGGGCGACATGGCTGCAATAGGTGGGGGCGACATGGCTGCAATAGGTGGGGGCGACATGGCTGCAATAGGTGGGGGCGACATGGCTGCAATATGTGGGGGCGACATGGCTGCAATAGGTGGGGGCGACATGGCTGCAATATGTGGGGGCGACATGGCTGCAATATGTGGGGGCGACATGGCTGCAATATGTGGGGGCGACATGGCTGCAATATGTGGGGGCGACATGGCTGCAATATGTGGGGGCGACATGGCTGCAATATGTGGGGGCGACATGGCTGCATTTGTGGACACATTTAAAAAAAATACAGCTATTCAAATGAAAGCTGTTATCTTCCCCGCCTGTATTAACTAAGCGGCGGCAGCGGCGATGCAGGTATGTGGGAACTGGCTGCAATATGTGGGGGCGACATGGCTGCAATATGTGGGGGCGACATGGCTGCAATATGTGGGGGCGACATGGCTGCAATATGTGGGGGCGACATGGCTGCAATATGTGGGGGCGACATGGCTGCAATATGTGGGGGCGACATGGCTGCAATATGTGGGGGCGACATGGCTGCAATATGTGGGGGCGACATGGCTGCATTTGTGGACACATTTAAAAAAAAAAAAAAAAAAAAATCGGTATTCGGTATCGGCGACTACTTGAAAAAAAGTATCGGTACTTGTACTCGGTCCTAAAAAAGTGGTATCGGGACAACCCTAATATATATTATGATATATCTGTGTGTGTATATATGTAGGTGTATGTGTATATGTAGGTGTATGTGTAGGTGTATGTGTATGTGTATGTGTATGTGTATGTGTAGGTGTATGTGTATATGTAGGTGTATGTGTATATGTATGTGTGTATATGTATGTGTGTATGTGTATGTGTGTATGTGTATGTGTGTATGTGTATATGTGTAGGTGTATATGTGTAGGTGTATGTGTGTAGGTGTATGTGTGTAGGTGTATGTGTGTAGGTGTAGGTGTGTAGGTGTAGGTGTGTAGGTGTAGGTGTATATGTAGGTGTATGTGTATATGTATGTGTGTATATGTATGTGTGTAGGTGTATGTGTGTAGGTGTATATGTGTAGGTGTATATGTGTAGGTGTAGGTGTAGGTGTGTAGGTGTGTAGGTGTAGGTGTATATGTAGGTGTATATGTAGGTGAATATGTAGGTGAATATGTAGGTGTAGGTGTATATGTAGGTGTATGTGTATGTGTATATGTAGGTGTATATGTAGGTGTATGTGTATATGTAGGTGTATATGTATATGTAGGTGTATGTAGGTGTAGGTGTATGTAGGTGTAGGTGTATGTAGGTGTAGGTGTATGTAGGTGTATATGTAGGTGTATGTGTATATGTATATGTAGGTGTATGTGTATATGTAGGTGTATATGTAGGTGTATGTGTATATGTAGGTGTATATGTATATGTAGGTGTATGTAGGTGTAGGTGTATGTAGGTGTAGGTGTATGTAGGTGTAGGTGTATGTAGGTGTAGGTGTATGTAGGTGTAGGTGTATGTAGGTGTAGGTGTATGTAGGTGTAGGTGTATGTAGGTGTAGGTGTATGTAGGTGTATGTAGGTGTAGGTAGGTGTAGGTGTATGTAGGTGTAGGTGTATGTAGGTGTAGGTGTATGTAGGTGTATGTAGGTGTAGGTGTATGTAGGTGTATATGTATGTAGGTGTGTATGTATGTATGTATGTATGTATGTATATAACAAATAGAGAGGTTAATCTCCCTAACCGTGGCAAAGAGAGCAATACAAAAACTGACAGTTCTGACAAACCTCCCTTAAATGGATGCACATGAAGCAGATCGTGTTTGCTGCAGTTTGTGTCTTTAGAAAGCTAAACATGCTTCCCCCCCCCCGGTGAAACATGGGTCCTGCATTCCTAAACAATCCAGGTGTATGCAAACACTAACCTGAAGAGAAGAAATGGGCTTGTGCATGCTCGATACCCCCACACACCCAATTACGCCAGGAAGCTGACACTGCACAGAGCTAATCCCAGGCAGAGACATTTCCTGACCTCTACAGCTGTGGATCAGGAAACTTCTCACTGCCCGTGATTAGCCCTGTGCAGTGTCAGCTTCCTGGCAGGATCAGGCACATGAAGTTTTAACACATCCAAACCAATCTCTACTGAAGAGACACCGAAGCTCTGGCCATCCCTTCCATTCAACTGTGCAATTCATACACCTGTCATTGGATCACTGAGGTAGTTACGTTGTATTCAGGGATAAGAGAGTAGAGCTGTGACTTCTCTCCAAAGGGGGGAGGGGGGGATTATAGGCAGGAGCCATGCAGCCCATGCTATTAGGAAATTTGGGATTTCTTGTTAACCATTAAGCAGAGAGCGGTTTGTTTTTAACATAGAACACCTTTGGGATGAATTAGAGCGGAGACTTCGTGCCAGGGCTTCTCGTCCACATCAGTGCCTGACCTCACAAATGGACTTCTGGAAGAATGATCAAACATTCCCATAGACGCACTCCTAAACCTTGTGGACAGCCTTCCCAGAAGAGTTGAAGCTGTTATAGCTGCAAAGGGTGGGCCAACTCAATATTGAACCCTACGGACTAAGGCTCCATTCACATCTAGGCGTTTTGTCGCCCTACGCCCGACGCTGCAGCAGCCTGTGATACGCTGGAGGGGGGAATTTACATTGTCGGCTATGGAGATGGTTCACATCTCTACGCCGAACGCCCATACGCCTGAAGCGTGAAGCCTGAAACAAGTCCCGGACCCTTTTTTTCAGGCGTTCGGCCATAGCCGACAGTGTAAAATTCTGCCCTCCAGCAAAAAAGCAATAGGCGTTTTGTCGCCGCAAATCGCGGGGACAAAACGCCTATTGCATGTCGCCCGAATACGCCGCTGCCGCCTAGATGTGAATGCAGCCTTAGACTGGGATGCCATTAAAGTTCATTGTGCATGTAAAGGCAGATGTCCCAATACTTTTGATAATATATTGTATGTTTCAATAGTGTTCAGGCTAGCTGTCTTAGTTTGTGAGTGCATTCATTTGAGACTTTATTACTCAATCAATACGTTTATTTACTAGAACTGGAGAGTGCAAAATCTGATGCAGCTCTGCACAGAAACCAATTAGCTTCCAGGTTTTATTACCAAACCTTAATTGAACAAAATTAAAGTTAATAACCGATTGGCTACCATACAAAACTGCACCAGATTCTGTGTGCACCAGTTGTAGCAAACCTTTATGTGTACAATTGTGGGAGAGATCTTACCTTTGCAGTTTGATTCTTCGTATTAATAGGTGGATTCTTTAAAGCAGCATGAAGAGCTCCCACCATGTTTCCTGTGCACCGGAGTTAAGGAAATCAAAAGGACAAAAAACACGGCAAAGAGAGGAGAACATTGGGCGTGCCTTCTATAATACAACACCTTACTGTGCTCTCCATGCATGACAAATATTACTCACAATCCTAGTTGGTCATCTGCCTTGGATTCTGAATTATTCACGATTACTCTAGATTTGGAACCTGGAAGATTGACTGACCTAAAGCACGAGCCTCAGTATTAGTACTGGTAGCTATTGTATTTTTATTGGTAGACTAAATATTCACATGTGCGTGGTTGAGCAGGTCTGCTGAGGGGGGCCACCCACCTATGTGAATGAGTAGGGGATACCCCTACTCATTCACCCCAAAAAAAAAAAGTAAAGTGTCAAAAATAAAACCAGTATACAGGTTTTTGACAAAGTCCTTTATTAAAGTAGCTCCAACTTGTCTTTTCCCTCCGGTTCTTCTCACTGCGCTGGTGTCTTCTCGATGCTAGCTCCCGCTGTTGGGTTAGCTTTGGCGTGTGCCATTACTTATATAGCCATGGGGCGTGGCCATCTGGAGACCCCACACCTTGTGACATCACCACCCAGGGCACAATGGGGCGGTGATGTCACCAGACATACATGGCTATACAAGTAATGGCCCACACAACAGCCAGAGCTAGTGTTAGGAGAAGAACCAGAAGAAGAAGACCTCAGAGAGGGAAGAACACAAGGGGCCAGATCCACATTACTCCAGTGTATTTACAGATACACCGGCTTAATTCGAATTTCCCGCCGGCGTGTCATTGTTTTCTATCCAGAAAACAAGATACGCCAGACTTGCGCTAAGATACGACTGGCAAAAGTTTCTTAGCATGCATATTTACGCTGGACGCCAACGTCCATTTCCAGCGTAAAATATGCAAATGAGCAAGTTACGCCAATCCACGAACGAGCAGCCGGCGCACTCCCTTTACGTCGTTTGCGTAAGCGTATCTCCGGTGTAATGTTACCCCTGCTATATAGTGGCACAGCCAATGTTAAGTATGGACGTCGGGACCGCGTCGTATTGGACGTCGTTTGCGTATGCCGATCCAGAATGGGCCTGGGCGTAAATTACATTCACGTCCTTTTCATTGAGTATTTGTGGCGTGATTTCAGGCATGCGCACTATGATACGTCCACGGGCCGGCGCATGCGCAGTGTAAAAAAAAAAGCGTTGTTTGCGTCGGGTCATTCATAATTATAATAAAACACGCCCCCCACTAGTACATTTGAATTATACCCGCGTACGCCGGCACATTTACACTACGCCGCCGTAAGTTACAGCGGCATTACATTGAGGATTAGTAATACGCCGCTGTGACTTACAGCAGCGTAGCGTATATGGGACACGCCGTGCGGGCGGCTGGTGTCTGTGGATCTGGCCCAAGGAATAAGACATCACCGGAGAGAACAAAAAAAGGGGGAAGACAAACACCACACATAGGGAGAAGACACGTTTGATCTACATTAATAGAGAACTTTTTTTTTTTAAATGGTTTTATTTGACACTTTTTGGGTGAACAAGTAGGGGTACCCTCACACATTCACATAGGGTGGGGGCCAGGTGTCTGAGGAGCCCCCTTGTCAGAGGGGGCTTCTATATTCTGATAAGCCCCGCCCCACAGACTCCCCAAAAACACTAGGCAGTGGTTGTGAAGTGGCCCTTTTCACCATCAACATAGAGACAAGGTGCTTTGCGGTACTGAGACGCCCCCCCCCCCCCGATATGGTCCAGGAGGGGGGCACACACACACACACACACACACACCCCTACTGAACACCACTTTCAAAGCTACAGGCCTCATACCTGCAAGTATGTGCCCTTACAGAAAACTACAGAGTACAAAGAGGAAGAACGGGGGGGGGGTCTCATTGTGAAAAACTACCAAACAGAAGTATGAATGCATGTATAACAGAGTCCTCACTGGCCTAGACACCATGACAAACCAATCAGCACACAAAGTGTACACCAAGGTGATTGCAGCGAGTATGAAGCCATACCCCGACTATCCTCTCAGGAAATCACAACCATGCTCTAATCTGCAGCCTGGATACTTCACATTTGGTTCTCATTCCAAACAGATTACGTGAATGCCAGATTTTTATAAACAGCAGCTGAACCTACACACGCGCCACAATGAACACGGTCCTTTCCTGTCCTATTTTTAGAAAATGAGGCGTATAAGTGATTCTATTATTTCTGCCAGCAAACAGGGAAGGAGCCAACTTGAAAATGCTAAACATGGCTACATTTCCATCTTCCCGAAGTCCGATCACCCACTTCCTGCATTCCTAAACAGCGAGCAAGACACAGCATGCCTTCTTCAGTCGCTGGAACACCCTGTACTCATCGATAAAACACAACCCCGTCGCTTCAAGGTGTGTAGAGAAAAAAAAAAAAAACACACACACGTCATAGAGATCAAACATTCCACCTATTGTTCAATCCTCTCCAGAAACAAGCACACACTACAAGTGTTGTATAAACTATACCAACACAAAGGTGTATTGTGCACTCTGTACTCTGAAGGTTGTAAACGTTCATTACCAGCTTGAAATACCAGAGATTTTTTTTTCCTCCGGAACAAGTAGAGAAGTAAAGAAAGCAGAAGTGTGCGACATACACACAAAGCTTCCTCTTTACGTTGTGCACACAACTTCCCTTCAGAAGAGGTTCACAGATGATGTACGAAGGGCAGCAACCCTCAACAACCAATTGGATTGTCATTTTTAAAGCGAAGCCCACCTTATAAAAAACTTTAGGAAAAAAAAAAAAAAAAAAAAAAAAAGTGCATTTTTTTTATTGTTTGACACTAAATTAGGCCAGGCTGCCGCAGACACTTCCTCTAGCTCCCTTCCCATACAGAGATGAATAGCTGGAGAGGTCGATGGACGAATCGTGCGCTGATCACCGCTTTGCGTTCCATTGAGAACGTCCTTTACTCCTTCATACATACCATACGATCAGCTGCCGATTTTCCACTGTGCTTGTTCCGACAAAAGTCGGTCGTGATATCAGCTTCTTTCAGACAAGTAGCTGTACACACGAGCGGAAAGTCAGCTGGATTTGACTTTAACAGCTGATTTCGGACAACATTTGGCCCGTATGTACAGGGCTTTAGGGCCAGTTCACCCCAGAACATGGCACGGGAAACTTTCATTCTGTGCGCATTGCCCGCACTATGTTCAAAATGCACTGCAGTTGGTGTCAATGTTAATTTCCAAGTGCAGGTCACAATTTTTCTAAAGCGCCTATTCTAATGAATGGACTAATAATCACACGGAAAGAAAAAAAAAACGCATTCCTGTGCAATTCATGGTGAACCGGCCCTTTAGCCAGCCATTCGTGGACTGGTCAAATTTTAAACCAGGTGTATGGGCTAGATGGTTGTACACAAATCAATTGAAGGAATTGAACCAGCCTGTCAGCCCCCCCAAATGATCAGTGCTGATGGCAATACTGACCATTGTATTTTGCTGGCAAGGAGGTCTCCAGTGTGTGGATGTGGGAATTGGCAATTTTTTTTTCATTCAACCCGCTGAATCCTATATGGCTTCCCCTTAGGCCGATGTTCGTCACTCATTCACACATAGCACACCTATAAAATAGAACTGCATGCTTACAGTGGGACTTCCAACAGTGCCCAACTACAGAGTGCTGCCAACACACACACACACACACACACACACACACACACACACATTGGGGGAGGGAGATTTATTAAAAATGGTGAGAGCAAAATCTGGTGCAGCTGTGCTCAAGTTTTAGTAAAATCAACCCCAGTGTTGAAATCACATTGCACACCTATAGACACACACACCCCCTATAGATCATCCAACACACACACACCTATAGATCCTCCATCACACACAATGCACCCCTATAGATCGTCCATCACGCCTATAGATCATCCATCACACACCCCTATAGATCATCCATCACACACACACACCCCCCTATAGATCATCCATCTCACACACACACACCATCCATCACACACACACACACACACACACCCATAGATCGTCCATCACACACACACACACACACACACACACACACACACCTATAGATCGTCCATCACACACACACACCTATAGATCGTCCATCACGCCTATAGACCATCCATCACACAATGCACACCTATAGATCGTCCATCACACACACACACCCCTATAGATCGTCCATCACACACACACACCCCTATAGATCGTCCATCACACACACACCTATAGATCGTCCATCGCACACACACTGCACACCTATAGACCATCCATCACACACACACACCTATAGATCGTTCATCACACCTATAGACCATCCATCACACACCTATAGATCATCTATCACACACACACACCCCTATAGATCGTCCATCGCACACACACACTGCACACCTATAGACCATCCATCACACACTGCACACCTATAGGCCGTCCATCACACAATGCACACCTATAAACCGTCCATCACACACAATGCACACCTATAGACCGTCCATCACACACAATGCACACCTATAGACCGTCCATCACACACACACTGCACACCTATAGACCGTCCATCACACACACACTGCACACCTATAGACCGTCCATCACACACACACTGCACACCTATAGACCGTCCATCACACACACACTGCACACCTATAGACCGTCCATCACACACACACTGCACACCTATAGACCGTCCATGCTCCCTGTACACTCCTGTGGGGCCTGCTGTCAGCTCTCAGCCCGCCCTCACCCAGGTAAAGCTCCTTCCTCATTACACAGAAGGATATCCCCGAATCGCTCCGTCCACCTCCCCCTCGTCTGGTCCTTGCTGCCCCTCTCCGGCCTCCTCCTCGTCCACAAACTTGTTCTCATCATACTCGTCCACGTCCACCCTCCGGAAGCGGTCAGACACCGTGTTTTTCGACATCTTTTACCGGGAGCGCCGTGCAGCAGGCAGGGAGCGGTCAGGCTCAGTGCGCATGCGCAGTGGCTTCCGCTCTGACTACCGGTTTCCTGTCCCTGGCTGAGTGTGATGTGTATGGGCTGACATCCGCCCACCGGCCCGCTCTGAGAGGGAGTGGGCGGGGCCTCATAAAGGGGGTCTCCAGACTCCTCTTATTAGAAGATTTAGTGCAATGACACTAAAACATGGCAGAGCTGATCTCATGTATTCCACATCAGAACATTCCTTACAGTGTATAATTAGAGAAGAGTTTTGGATAGAGTGTGGCTCCATGAGAGATTTCTTCCCACTTCCTGTCCCAGTGACAACTGTTTTACCATTAACCACTTCACCCCCGGAAGGATTTGCCCCCTTAATGACCAGGCCATTTGTTACGTGTCGCTGTAACTGACAATAGCTTGCACGGTCGTGCGACGCTGTACCCAAATAAAATTGATGTCCCTTTTTTCCCAGCAAAACAATATTTTTTATTTTCTTCTATAAAACACACCAAATCAAAATATTAAAAAAATCGAATTTCTTTATCAATTTTGACCAATTTTGTAAAAAAAATCCCAAAAAGCTTTTATTGATTGGTTTGCACAAAAGTTATAGCGTCTACAAAATAGGGAATAGATTTATGGCATTTTTATTATTATTTTTATTTTACTAGCTAGGGTGGTGATCAGAGATTTTTAGCAGGGCTGCGACATTGCAGCGGAAAGATCAGACACCTAAGACCCCTTTCACACTGACACGTTTTTCAGGCGGTTCAGTGCTAAAAATAGCGCTGCTATACCGCCTGAAAAAATCGTGCCCTGCAGGCTTCAATGTGAAAGCTCGAAGGCTTTCACACTGAAGCGGTGCGCTAGCAGGACTGTTGCAAATGTCCTGCTAGCCGCATCTTTGAAACGGTATAGGAGCGGGGTGTTTATCGCTCCTATACCGCTCCTTCCCATTAAAATCAATGGGAAACCGCGGTAATACCCTTTTTCGGCTGCTAGCAGGGGTTAAAACCGCACCGCTAGCCGCCAAATATTGCGGTAAATACGACGGTATAGCGGCGCTAAAAATGGCGCCGCTATACAGTCACCGCACCTCCACTGCCCGTGTGAAAGGTGCCAAACTGAATTTTTTTTACACTTTTTTGGAAACCAGTAATCAGTGCTAAAAATATGCAATGACATTGTACTAATGACACTGGCAGGGGAGGGGTTAACATCAGGGACAATTAAGGGGTTACCTGTGTTCCCTGGGTGTTTTTCTAACTGTGTGGGGGATGGGCTGCCTGGGACAACACACAGATCCATCTTCCAGCATAGCAGAAAAATAGGATCTCTGTGCATCGGCGAAAAACTGTGTTGGCCGTGTCCCTTGGACACAGCCAATCACAGATCGTGCTGAATGGCCAATCGTAGAGGCCATTCAGCACTCGATCCCGCTGTCCAATGAGAGATGATCTCAATTGTAAACAAATGAGATCATCTCTCATCGCCGGCTTTCTCTCCTCACACACAACGTGTGAGCCGCCGTACACACGGCCGAGGTTCTCGCTGAAAACCAGCGAGAACCTCGCTGGAATGCGCATTCCAGCGAGGACCTCGGCCGTGTGTACGGTCTCGGCAAGCTTCCCGTCGGGAAGCCCGTCGAGCCGAAATAGAGAGCACGCTCTCTATTTCCTCGACGGCCCGCCTGGAAGAATGGCTGGTTGCCATTCCCGACGGGCGGGTCGCCGATTTCGATGGCCGGCAGGGAACCTCGACGGGGGGAACGATGTGTTCTGCCCGTCGAGATTCCCTGCCGTGTGTACGCGGCCTGAGGAGAGAAAGAGAGTGACAGCAGTTACAGTGAGTTTAAAAAAAAAAAGTCAAAGTTAAAAACCAGTGCCACAGTCTCTGCCAGTGCCACCTGCCAGTGCAAACAGCCTGTGCCACCTGCCAGTGCATTCGCATCAGTGCCACCTGTCCCTGCCATCAGTGCCACCTGCCCCCAGTGCCATCTGCCCCTGCCATCAGTGCCATCTGCCCCTGCCATCAGTGCCATCTGCCCCTGCCATCTGCCGTAAGTGCCACCTGCTCGTGCCATCTGCCATCAGTGCAATCTACCATCAGTGCCACCTGCCAGTGCAATCTACCATCAGTGCCACCTGCCAGTGCCACCTGCCTGTGCCATCTCCCTGTGCCACCTGCCATCAGTGCTATCTGCCCGTGCCACCTGCCTGTGCCACCTGCCCGTGCCATCTGCCATCAGTGCCATCTGTCATCAGTGCTATCTGCCCGTGCCATCTGCCCGTGCCATCGGTGCCATCTGCCATCCGTGCCATCTGTGCCAGCTGCCATTAGTGCAATCTGCCATCAGTGTCACCTGCCAGTGCAATCTCCCATCAGTGCCACCTGCCAGTGCAATCTACCATCAGTGCCACCTGCCAGTGCCACCTGCCTGTGCCATCTGCCAGTGCCACCTGCCTGTGCCACCTGCCTGTGCCACCTGCCATCAGTGCTATCTGCCCGTGGCACCTGCCCGTGCCATCTGCCATCAGTGCCATCTGTCATCAGTGCTATCTGCCCGTGCCATCTGCCCGTGCCATCGGTGCCATCTGCCATCCGTGCCATCTGTGCCATCTGCCCGTGCCAGCTGCCATTAGTGCTACCTGCCATTAGTGCTACCTGCCATCAGTGCCATCTGCCATCAGTGCCATCTACCATCAGTCCGTGCCATTTGCCGTCAGTGCCACCTGTCAGTGTCATCAGTGCCAACAATGGCTAAAAGATCCCTTTCACTTGAGGAGGCATATGAAATTATGGCGGCTGACGAGAGCAACGGGGAGCTCTGCGATTCGGATTCCCCTGAAAATTCCGATAACGAATCTGACGTCACCTATGAGCCGATAGTCAGCAGTGGAGCAGAGACATCCTCGGAGGAGGAGGAGGAGGAGGAAGAAGAGGAGGAAGAGGAAGAAGAAGAAGAGGAGGAGGGTCCACCCGCCAGAAGAAGGCGTATTGCTAAGGAGGCAGTGCCATCCACCAGCACCGCTGTGCCATCCACCAGCACCGCTGTGCCATTCACCAGTACCGCAATACCTCAGCAAGCAAGGTCACGTACCAGTGGGGTGTCACCTCAGTCCCAAAGGGTTAGGTCCCATGCCAGCCTTCCCTATTCCCTTCAGAACCCCCTGTGGCTTCCTTCTAATTCAGGAGAAGCCAACATTCCCCCTTTCACTGCCCAGCCAGGAGTCCAGGTGGACACAGAAAATGTTGCCCCGATTAACTTTTTTAATTTAATTTTCACCGACAACATGCTTGCCTCAATTGTTACCCAGTGCAATCTTTATGCACAACAATTTATTTCCAGTAACCCCACATCCCATTATGCCTGTCCCTTCGAGTGGAGAGCCCTAACAGTGGAAGAGTTTAAAAAAATTTTGGGCCTCGTATTCTGTATGGGACTAAACCATAAAAACCAGCTACGTGCCTATTGGTCAAACGCCCCATCTACCACATGCCCATCTGTTCCTCAAAAATGCCCAGGTCCAGATATCAATTGATAATGAGATTCCTACACTACAACGACAATACCCAGTGCCCTCCCCGAAATGACCCAAATTTTGATAAACTTTATAAAATTCGGCCACTACTTAATTATTTTTCAGAAATTTTTCCCCAGTTGTTTACCCCTGACCAACATATATGTGTAGATGAGTCCCTTATAAAAATTTCTGGCAGGCTGGGCATAAAACAATTCATTCCCAGCAAAAGGGCCCACTATGGGGTGAAGCTTTATAAATTGTGTGACCGAGCCACAGGTTATACGTATGCCTTCAACGTATACGAAGGAAAGGACAGCCAGCTACACCCCCCTAATTGTCCAGACTACGTAGGAACCAGCGGGAAAATTGTTTGGCAACTCCTGAACCCACTCATGGAGAAAGGATACCACTTGTATGTGGACAATTTCTACACAAGTTTGCCCCTGTTCCGAAACCTTTTCCAAAAAAACACCCCAGCATGCGGCACCGTGCGATCGAACCGGAAAGGGCTTTCCTCAAAGTCTTGTCACCAAAAAATTAGAAAAAGGGGAGACGGCGAGTTTACGTACAGAGGAAGTTCTGGCTGTGAAATGGAGGGACAAAAGGGATGTGTACGTGCTTTCTACCATCCACAACAACACATTCGTTGAGACCAGAACGAGGAATGGGCTAATCCAGAAACCTAAATGCATTCATGACTACAATAAGTTCATGGGGGGTGTCGATTTGAACGACCAGATGCTGGAACCCTACCTTTCTACAAGAAGATCATACCAGTGGTATAAAAAAGTTTCAATTTATTTGTTCAATTTGGCCGCGTACAATACATATGTGCAGAGCTTTTTTTCTCAGAAAATAGGTGCAGGAACTCAACCACGACCCGTTCAGATTTCACAAACAGTAGAAGGGTCTTAAAGGGGCATTAAATACCAGAATTGCATTACATACAGTGTGCATAGTTCAGGGGGTTACAAAGCAGTCACTTGTAAACACAGAAACCAGACTTCTGTGTTCACAAGTCATTGTGGTGAGCAGGCACCAAAGGGTCTGAGCCAAAGGTGGTGGAACTGAGTTCCACCAAGTTCCCCCAGAAAAAAAGCCCTGCATATGTGATATATCGGAAATCCACTCCAAGACCCAAACCCTACCTTTTCTACCTGGAGAAAATCACCACTGCCCTTTTATACCCCAGCAACCCACCAGCAAACATTCGATCCGATGTGGTTAGCCGACTCAACGAGCGCCACTTTCCAGATAAACTCCCTCCCAGACCAACAGGCCAAAAATGACAAAAAAGATGCAAGGTGTGCTCCAAAGCAGGAGTGAGAAGAGACACCACTTTTTATTGTCCTAAATGCCCTTCCCAACCAGGCCTCTGCATAGTTGGTTGTTTCGCCCGTTACTATACCTCACTAAATTATTAGTCACTTCCTGCCATTTACCTTATCACCCCTTATACCTCTGCTTATGACCCTGGCTTGTTATTTGACCACGATTCTGCCTACCGATTCTGTTTATACCTCTGCCTGATCTGGAACTGACCCTGGACTGTTATTTGACCACGATTATGCCTACCGATTCTGTTTATACCTCTGCCTGATCTGGAACTGACCCTGGACTGTTATTTGACCACGATTATGCCTACCGATTCTATTTATACCTCTGCCTGATCTGGAACTGACCCTGGACTGTTGGACCATTCTTTTTGCCTGCCTCTTGGACTGATCTTTTTCCCTGCCAGTGGACTAGTGGGATTCATAGCACAGGGGTCTCACATATGTGAGGGGCTCCAGAATTTGTTTTTCTGGATGAAGAAAACAATTGTTTTTGTTTTCTCATTCTAGATTAGGGTCTGGTTGCCCGGAGGCTTCAAAGAGATTTGGGTGGGAGAAGCCTCTACCCCTGTCACCATTCTGTCCTGAACGAGGCCCTACTTCTGCCTGTAGGACCTATGCCATCATGCCTCTGCCTGTTGCATGAACTGACAACCTGCACTAACCCTGACGGGACAGTATCCCTGCCTGGACAATTGTGTATGCCGTTGCTGACCAAGTCCCTGCCTGCTGCCTGGACCAGTGCTATCCTGCTGTGTAAAACTGCGCTACTATTACCACAGGTAATCTTTTGTTTACGCTTTGCTCAGCATAATGTATTTTGGGGTGTAACTCTTGGTATGTGCATGCTATGTGTCTCTGGAACACCTGACCGTGTTCCTTGCATGTTTGATCTCTGTATGTGGTCAGGCTGTGTAGAAGTCTCACACATGGGGTATCGTTTTACTCAGGAGGAGTAGCAGAATGTATTTTGGGGTGTCATTTTTGCTATCTAAATGCTATGTTTCGGAAATATCTTAGAAACGGACAACTTTGTGTAAAAAAAATGCGTTTTCATTTTTTTCCCACGTGTTCCAAAAACTTATGGAAAACAATGAACCGTTCAAAAGACTCATTATGCCTCATAGATTATATGTTGGGGTGTTAGCTTTCCAAAATGGGGTCATTTTGTTTGTAATTTCATTATCCTGGTGTTCCAGGGCCTTCAAAATTGTAATAGGTAGTCAACTAGTTAGATGTGCAATTTATGCTCCTAAAACCCCTGATGGCGCTTCCTGCATGTTGGGCCTCCGTATGTGGCCAGGCAGTGAAAAAGTCTCACACATGGGGTATCGTTTTACTCAGGAGGAGTAGCAGAATGTATTTTGGGGTGTCATTTTTGCTATCTAAATGCTACGTGTTGGAAGTATCTTAGAAACGGACAACTTTGTGTAAAAAAAATGCGTTTTCATTTTTTTTCCACGTGTTCCAAAAACTTCTGGAAAACAATGAACCGTTCAAAAGACTCATTATGCCTCATAGATTATACGTTGGGGTGTTAGCTTTCCAAAATGGGGTCATTTTGTGTGTAATTTCATTGTCCTGGTGTTCCAGGGCCTTCAAAAGTGTAATAGGTAGTCAACTAGTTAGATGTGCAATTTATGCTCCTAAAACCCCGGATGGCGCTTCCTGCATGTTGGGCCTCCGTATGTGGCCAGGCAGTGAAAAAGTCTCACACATGGGGTATCGTTTTACTCAGGAGGAGTAGCAGAATGTATTTTGGGGTGTAATTTGTGGTATGCACATGCCATGTGAGAGAAATAAGCTATTACAATGACAATTTTGAGAACATTTTTAAATAAAAAATAAAAAACTTAATTTTGCAAAGTATTGTGGGAAAAAAATACAACTTTAAATACCTCACCATGCCTCTTAATAAATACCTTGGAATGTTTACTTTCCAAAATGGGGTTATTTGGGGGGAATTTGTACTTTCCTGGCTTGTTAGGGTCTCAAGAAATGAGAGAGGCCTTCAGTACATCAGGTGTAATCAGATGTGATCATTTTTTATGATTTGCACTATAGCTTGTAGACTCTAAAATTTTCACACAGACCAAATAATTTCGAAAAATTTTGGGTTATTTTTATCAAAGACATGTAGCAGTATAAATTGTGGCCAAAATTTATGAAGAAAAATTAATAATCTGCAAAATTTTATCACAGAAACTAAGAAAAAATCGTTTTTTTTCAAAATTTTTGGTCTTTTTTTATTAATAGCGCAAAAAATAAAAAACCCAGAGGTGATCAAATACCACCAAAATAAAGCTCTATTTGTGGGAAGAAAAGGACGAAAAATTATTTAGGTATAGTGTTGCATGACTGAGTAATTATCATTCAAAGTGTGAGAGTGCTGAAAGCTGAAAATTGCTCTGGGCAGGAGGGTGTTTAAGTGCCCAGTAAGCAAGTGGTTAAAGGGCCCGTTTTTGACTGCGGGAGGGGGGTGGCGCCCGTGCGTCCCTATGGACGGGCCACCACTGCTGTCTACCCTCAAGTTGTAAAGTGCTGCATAAACTGTTGGCACTATATAAATCCTGTATAATAATAATAGCAAGGTCTTTTATCTCTTGTGGTCTAATGAGAACCTCCAAGGCCAAAGATAGCTGACATCCTTCAATGTGTGGTGGGTTGTGAGACATAGTGGGTGCAAAGCTGATGAAAATGATTGGGCGCCAGACACTTCTTGGATGTAGAAGAGATTTTATTTATTTTGACAGTCCTTTTTATATATTTTGGGGGAAAGAGGGTTAAGGCCAGGAAACCCTTCGATCAAGGATCCTCAAACTACGGCCCTCCAGCTGTTGTAGAACTACACATCCCATGAGGCTTTGTAACACACTGACATTCACAGACATGACTGGGCATGATGGGAATTGTAGTTTCTGAACAACTGGAGGGCCGTAGTTTGAAGACCCATGCCTTAGATAGTTGCAAACTCAAATGACAGACTCTGAGACTTCAATAAGAGAACAGCCATGCAGGGAAAGGCCCCAGCAAGGCGCCACGTGCAGGATTGCTGTCTCCTATAACAGGGCTCAAAATTTCAAGCCCTGAGCTACTAGCCAGGCCTCAAGAGTTACTCGCCACCAGTTGCCCCACCTAACAGCCCATTCATACACTCCCCCGCGCCTAATTGCGCCCCTAAACACGCCCTTGTAGATTATCTCATGGAATGACACTGTTAAATGTTTAATCAAGTTACACAATTAAATATTACCACTTTAACAAAATGGGACAGGGCATGGGGGCAGACCAGAGGGACAGGGCACTGGGGGCAGACCAGAGGCACAGGGCACTGGGGGTAGACCAGGGGCACAGGGCACTAGAACCGGGTCTCTTCCCCATTCTCTTGCAACTCCCATCCATCCAGTCTCCTCTGCAACTCCAATCCATCCTCTCTCTCTCTCTCCCTCTCCTATTCATCTCATCATCAGGAGCCCCTGTGTGCGGCTCCACGCTTGCATGTCCCCACTTCCCCCTTTTATTCAGGCTAGCAGTGAGGAGAGGAGCTGCAGCACAGTGGGAGGGAGTACAATCCAGCACTGAGATCCACACAACTGCACAGCCATTGACACCATAGCACAGCGCACACTGACACCGCACAGCACTCATTGAGACCAATCTGTTCACAGTGCTCAGGCTGAACTGCTGGACACTTACATAGAGCACAAGGAGAAGAAAACTGTACAAACTGGAAGGCTGTCGTTCTCATGTCAGGGCAACTTTCAGTGATCGCTGCACTGCCTACCTGGGACACCCTGAGTGGTCATTTTCGCAATCCTCCACCTTATTCATTACTTCCTGCTCTCCAGCTACATTGATCGGGGGGGGGGGGCAGGCTCAGAGAGGTCAAACTGTTAGGTCCCATGGCTTAATGAGAATTGTAAGTAGAGTACCTGTGTACTGCTCTGCCTGTGCGCGGCTCACCAGACTACTTTTCCCGAGCATGCACCTTTCCTCTTCGGCCGCCAATCAAATTGGGGCTATAAGTGTAGGTACAGATTGGAGGGAGATTGGTCATGCAGTCCTGTCATCACTCGCCCCCAGCTGAAATCCACTCGCCAAATGCTAGCGGGCGAGTGGAAATTTTGAGGGCTGTCCTATAATAACTCAAAGGTATCAGTTCTCTCAGCTCGACTACAACAGCTCTTCATAGTTCTTCAATACTGAGCTCTTGGACTCTCACTTGACCCACTAATTCACTGACTATGAATCCCATGAGTTCCTCCAAGGTTTGCAGTGGTATCCCCTCAAGCGTCACCCCCACTTCCCGGCTGGGTCCCTAGCTTGGCACTCCATATACTCCTGGAGTGCCAAGCTAGGGACCCAGCCGTGAAGCGGGGGTTAGCTTCACCCTACTAACCGGCGAGGTCCCTGGCTTGACACACAAGGCTGCTCTGCAAGCGTCTTCTCCGCTGGTTGGGTCCCTGATTTGATCACCGCCTGAAGTTTCCCAATTCTCCACCGTGCCCTTTGGTAAAAATATGGTTCTGGTACTTGCTTCAGTTACTCACTGTGGTCACTGGTAAAGACGATTGGTCCCTTTGTGGTTACAGTTTCCCTACTACCTCTGACAGGTTCTGTGGCTGTCAGAACCGTCACTTTTGGGGTCGGACTGCAAGATCTGAGTTGTTGAGCGGAAGGGGGGGGTTCTGCGGATCTGAGTTCTTGAGCGGGGGGTTCCGCGGATCTCAGTTGCTTAGCGGGGGAGGGTTCCGCGGATCTGAGTTGTTGAGCGGACCGTCGGATTTACATTATTCTCTATGGAGATCGTTCACATCTCCTAACTCTGAACGCCATACGTCGAAAGAACGCCGAACGCCGAAATTCAAACAAGTCCCGGACCCTTTTTCGACGCGCGTATCGGGCGGCCTCGGCGTTTCGCATAGCCCATAATACTGTATTCAAAAAAACGAGGTTGAAAACGACGCGTATTGTCACCGCAAATTGTGGGACAAAACGCCTATTTTCTGTCGCCGCAAATCGCGGCAAAATGCCTACGCCAAGGTGTGAATGCAGCCTAAGGCTGCATTCACACCTGAGCGTTTTGTCGCCTGAAGCATGAAGCTTCAAAACGCTGCATTCACACCTGAGTGTAGCATTTTGCCGCGATTTTGCGGCCTTTTTTAACACGTTTTGCCGTGATTTTGCAGCGTTTTTTACCGCGTTTTGCCGCGACATTCGTTTTTTACCGCGTTTTGTCGCGAATTTGGACAGGTCCAGGGTCACCAATGTTAAAAACGGAAAAACACCCAAATACGCTCAATTCGAGCATCAGAAAAGGGTCCAGAACTTGTTTGAGCTTCAGGCGTTCGGCATCAGGCGTTTTGGAATGGAGATGTGAACCATCTCCATTGAGAATAATGTATTTTTTCCCCTCTAGCATTTTGGAGCTTCATGCTTTAGGCGACCAAACGCTCAGGTGTGGATGGCTGAACTACAAGTTCTAATCACAGGTTGGCTATGCCAGAAATGTTTGCAGGCTCTATCTACAATATACCGATTTGGAAGGAGCAGCCTATAGTTATCAGCAGCCTGCACATTGAATCCTCCCACTCATGTACAAGGCTTTCCATTTGACCCAGTAGGTTAATCATTTACAATGTGGGGAATCGTTTTGCACACACAAGGGTAGGAAAATGCTTTGTGCTGCCTTTGATCAATCAGTGGCTTCCAAATAAAAATAGATTTTTAATGTTTGCATTAAAAAGTACCTATTACCTATGCACAGCACAGAGCAGTAGCTATTATGTGATATTATATAAGATGGCCTTGACACCAAGCTGCTCCAACTGTAATGATGTCTATGATTTTGAAGACTGCCCTAAATAAATGCCACCAGTGAATATGGTGATCAGTATACTTTACTATGTATACGGAAATTCCTCCCTAAATGGCCTTTCCTGGGGACAGAAATCTGCAGTCACCTGTAGCACCACCTATTGTTGAATGCTGGTACTGCTGCATGACATGAAATTACAATTCTCTCTATAACCACTGGGATTTTTTTTTTTCTTCTTATTGTCAGTCTTTATATTTCTCAAGTATTTCAAACATTAGACGACTGCTATGGGGGTAAGGATCCCTTAATCACACATCAAGCTGGAAAACAGGAAAAGCAAACTGGATAGGCATATTTTTTTTTTTAGCACTGATTGATGCCGTATACACACGATCGGATTTTTCGTCGGAAAACCTTTGATTGTTTTTCCCGACAGAATTCCTCTCAAGCTTGGCTTGCATACCCACGGTCACACAAAAGTTCTCTGAACTTCCGTCCGTCAAGAACGCGGTGACGTACAACACTATGACAAAGTTTAATGCATCAAATTGTTTTCGATCATATGCCGGAATTTTGCGCGTCCAAATTGCTACAGAGAATCGGATTTTCAGATAGGAATTTTTTCCATCAGAAAATTGAAAATTTGAGAACCAGCTCTCAATGTTTTGTTGGCGGAAATTCCGACAGCCAAAGTCCAATGGAGCATACACACGGTCAGAATTTCCATTCAAAAGCTCACATCGGACTATAATAAGGCTTACCTATAGTCAGTGTTGCTCATCTTACTTTAAAAAAGTAATTAGTTACAGTTACAAATTACTTATCCGAAAAAGTAATTGCGTTAGTGACTCAGTTACTACATTGAAAAAGTAATTAGTTACAGTTACAAATTACTTATCCGAAAAAGTAATTGCGTTAGTGACTCAGTTACTACATTGAAAAAGTAATTAGTTACAGTTACAAATTACTTATCCGAAAAAGTAATTGCGTTAGTGACTCAGTTACTACATTGAAAAAGTAATTAGTTACTCAGCAAAGTAACTGATTTTTTTTTTAATATTCTACAATGCTTTGTTGAGATGATTTCCTTTCTAGAATGCAGGTGACGGGCGCTTGTCAGGGAGCAGTGAGTTAATACTCCAAGACAAAAAAATGGCAGAGTCTTGAGAGAAGAAAACCGGAAACAAATGGTGATCTCGTGTATATCCCAGCCTAGGTGCATCCGTCCCACCATGTATGTGCAGCTAATAGGACTTAAAACCCTTATCCATCTGCTACAAATTACATCCAAATTATAAGCTGGATTAAAATGTATGTTTATAATATACATTCCCTTGACGTTTACAGAGTCTGTAATTTAAAATCTTATATTAGGCTTTATTAGAATTTTCTATAGTTTATTGTTTTATTATTTTATTTATCTTATATAAGCTTTATTAGATGCAAGGGATCTGGAATGGGGATGTCAGATTTTTCTTTGTTGTCTGATGAAGAGATGAAATCACTGACCAAAAATAACCTGCTGATCATTGGTCTGTATAGGTGTCCTGCACTTACCATGTTGACCACTAGATGTCGCTGTGTACACTGTGTTGTTCCGGCCATGTGTTTCCCTGCTCATTGATCAGGTTGCGCACACAGGGCCAGATTCTCAGAGGCGCTACGCCTGCGTAAATGGATATGCGCTGGCGTATCGATGCGCCGTAAACACAGAACCACATACGCCAGAAAATCTTTTTCGTCTGAGCGGCGAAAATGCTTTACGCTAGCGCGGCGTAGGCGCATAGTTACGCATCGCACATATTCAGCTCCCATTGAATTAGCATGCAAATATGCAAATGAGGGAGATGCGCGGATTCCCGAAACTACGCGCGTTCGGCGTAGGCTACGCATGGTGCGTGTAACACGAAAGCCTTGAGTAAACATACCCCTCATAAAAGCACGGGTAACTTTGCTCAAGACCGTGTGCAAGTCAGCTGGAGAGCAACTACAGCAGCACCATAACGGACGAGCTGAGCAATCACACTTACTGGACAACACATTCGTATGCCAACATGCCAGGGGCAGCCATGGTCTGCGCACTACTAATGTATGCAGAGGAAGAGGAGCATAGAAGGAGGAGGAGGGGGGCACGTGAGAGGATCTACCGAGCGCGCATGAGCCTCTTTGGCATGGGTGATGAGGAGGTGTATCGCATCTTCAGATTCAGCCCTGCTGCCATCCTGGAAATAACCACAGCCCTGCAAGAGGACATCACCAGCCAGACACACCGCTCACATGTACTGCAGCCACTGGTGAAGGTCCTAGCAACACTCCATTTCCTTGCCAGTGGTTCATTCCAGCGTACAAGTGGAGTTGTGGCTGTAATGTCACAAACCAGCATGAGCAGATGTCTGCACCAGGTTATCCCCGCAATTCTCAGACGCATGGCCAACCAAATCATCAGACCCACCACTGAGGAGCTGCGGCAGAAGGCAATGACAGATTTCTACAGAATTGACGGATTCCCACGCACCGTGGGGGCCATTGATTGCACACATGTGGCACTCCAGCCTCCCAGTGCTACAGAGCACATTTACCGCAATCGGAAGCACTGGCATTCCATCAACGTACAGGTGATAGCTGATGCCAAATACCTCATATGGCACGTCCGTGCCAAAGACCCCGGGTCCAGCCATGACAGCTACATATACCGTCAAAGCACCATCCCAGAAGATTTTGAGCAGAACATGTATGGGGAGAGATGGCTGGTTGGTGAGTGACATGGGTGGCAGGCATGACTGTCCCCCCCATGATGCAGACATCACGAGGGGCACATGCACTACTAACATCCTCCTGTCTTTTCCCTTCCAGGTGATGCGGCATATGTACTTGGACCCCATCTCATGACTCCTTTCCGGAATCCCCAAACCAGAGGAGAGAGAAGATACAATGAAGCACACATCAAAACCCGTGCAGTGGTTGAGCAAACATTTGGCATCCTGAAGTCCCGTTTCCGATGCCTGGATAAGTCCGGGGGGGGCCCTGTTGTATTCCCCAAACTTTGTGGGTCAGATCATCGGTGCATGTTGCATTCTGCACAACTTTGCCATGAGAAAGGGCCGGCAGATTGCACTACGTGATGACCTGACCCCCGAACCACACAGGCCCCCCTGCCAGAGGAGACCCCATCTGCTAATGGAAGAGCAGTCAGGAGGGTCCTCGTGTTACGAATCTTTGACCGTTAAACACACACATTCATCATGGCACACAGACAATGCACGCGTGCACACCACTGTGGTCCCTAGATCACACACCTCACATCCACGTCACATTGGATTAGCCCAAGTCCATCATGCAGGACTTGGGAGCAGCAAAGCCGCGTCAAGGCCCCAATGATGTTGCTGTCCATTCATACACCATTCACACAGCCGTGGGGATACCTTCTCCCCAATGGCCGAGGGTGGCACCCCTTACTGGCAGGAGTGCCACCCCCACATTCACACACCATTCACACTGCACCGTGTGCAGTATCAAGAATAATAAATAAAAAGCTCTTCACCAGAGCATTAACAAAAAATAAAAAGCTCTTCACCAGAGGATTAACAAAAAATAAAAAGCTCTTCACCAGAGCAAAATATAAAAATCAAATAATTAATGGGCCTGGCGTGGGCTCCGCCTGGTGCCACGGCTCCTGCCCCTCACTTGCCTGGGGGCAGCCACAGGTGGGGGGGGTGGGGTATCAGGTGGAGGAGAAGCATCCCCACGTCCCTCCCTGGCTGCCTGCATGCCCTCCAAGGCGACCGCTATGCGGGTCAGCATAGCCATCTGGTCCTGGACAGCAACCCGCAGACCTTTGACCTCCCCCACCAGGTCTGAGGTGGTCGCCTGCAGCTCCCCCAGGCTGGTGACTGTCGCTGCACTGTTGCCAGCGACATTGAGGATGGCATCCGTAATGGCATCCGAGGAGGCCAGGCTGTCGGCCAGGTGCCTCATCTCCCCAACAACCTCAGAAAGGTGGCGATTCTGCTGGTCCTGCTGCCTGGTCAGCTGTTCCAGCAGGACCTTGGGAACACCCCTGGTCTTGCAAGTCGCCTTCCGGGGAGTGGTAGGGGACCTGGCATAAGGGGAGGATGTTGAGGGGCCGGAGATGAGGGGGGTGGAAAGAGAGGGACTGGAGAGGTTGGGGGTGGACACTGAGGGGCTTGAAAAAGATGGGGGGATAGCTTGGGCTGGTCCGGGCAACCCATGGTCCTCCTCCAAAACCAGGTAGAGCTCCTGGTCCTGGTCGACGAGCTCCTCCTCAACCACCTCCTCCGTAGACGTGTGCCCAATTCCCTCCAAGTCCTCTTCCAGGGGGGCAGCCAGAGGGACTGGATGTTCGGGGGATGGATCCTGACGGGCCCTGGCAGCCACAGATGGCCCCGCTTCCTCCTGCACATCTGTGGATGACACAAAAGATGCACATGTTGGTGGACCCACACACTTGGCACATGTTCCCTTCCACCCCCACACATGCTACACAACAGATAGAATATAAAACACACTTACCTGTCCTCAGGGCTGGCACAACAGACTCATAGCCCCCAACTCCCTCAACCTGCTCCCTCTGCAGGCAGCGGGCGACCACCTTCTCCTCCTCAGTCAGGCGGACGGTGCAGGGTGGGCCCCCTCCAGTGCCCCTGGCATGCCGAGCTCTCGCAGCCAGCTTGCCCTTCACGAGACGCCGCAGGTCATTCATCTTTTTTTGAATGTCCTGCGGTGTCCGGATCTCATGTGAGAGGGCATTAACCTGGCAAGCCACCTTCATCAGGATTTCATCCCTCCGGGACTTGCTGGTCCGGGCACTGTCAGCACCATGGAGCCTGGAATCGTACTTTTCCATTGCCGCGATGACAATGGCCCTTTCCTCTGGGGAGAAATTTTTCTTCCTCCTCTCCTTCCCAACAGAAGCCATGGTACAGCACAAAGTTTTCCTGTGACAATCCAAAAAATGGGAGACTTTTGCGCTGCACAGGCGCATGTGTGGGCACATTATATACCCAGCGCCGGCGAATCGTAGGGAGGCTTTGCGCATGCGCAGAAGGCATCCACGTCACGGCGCGGGTCAACCACTTCACGGCGTGGGTCATCCACGTCACGGCGCATGCTCCATTCGTCCCGGCCTTCATTTGCATGGGGTCACGCTTCATTAGAATGCAACACGCCCACTTTCCTCCTACTTTGGAGTTGCGCCGAATTACGCCAATGAATTTCCGCTACGCAGGCGCATCTTGGAGCGTATTTGCTTAGGAAATACGGTACTTGCTGCTCCGCGTTACGTCGGCGTAGTGCATCTGAGATGCGCAACGCCTGCATAATTATGCGCGCATCTACGAGAATCTGGCCCACAGTGGGCCAGATTCTCATATAATTCCAGCGGAGTAGCGTAAGCCATTTACACTACGCCGCCGCATCGTACTAGAGCAAGTGCTTTATTCCCAAAGCACTTGCTCCGTAGTTTGCGGCGGCGTAGCGTAAATAGCCCGGCGTATACCCGCGTAAATCGAAGGGGGCGGCTTGTATTTAAATTAAGCGCGCCCCCGTGCCGATTGAACTGCGCATGCGCCGACTGGGAAAAAAGCCCAGTGCGCATGCTCCAGCTCACGTCAGAAAACGTCGTTGAAACCGACGTGAAAACGACGTGATCGTCACTTACGCAATGCCCTATTCGCGAACGACTTAGTAAAACGACGTAACCGACGGAAAAAGAAGACGCTGACGCGTCGCATCTGAGATACCCCGTCGTAGCGCCTCTGAGAATCTGGCCCTTGTCGGATCCTCACCGATATCTATGCGTAAGTGATTCTAGGAATCACTCGCATAGATACCCGGGAAAAAAAACTGCGATACGACGGGGTATCTGAGATACCCCGTCGTATCACCTCTGAGAATCTGGCCCAGTGTTTGTGATCGATGTGAGTTGTCCCCCCGGTGATAGGTCAGTCTGAGGCGGGTGGGGCTCATTGTATCCAGGGCTCCTTGCGATTGGGAGTTTTCAGACCGCTGTGACAGGCCATCACAGCGGTCACAAGATTCTAAAGCGGAGTTCCGCCCATATTTATGTTCACAGCGCCGGCAGAAGCAATTACTCTGCTGCCATCTAGTGGCAGTAGATGTAATTGCAGTAACGCCGCCCAAGTAATGGGAACTGCGTTACTGTGAGGGAAAGAGTAATCAGGTAGATTACTCGTTACCCTCAAAAGGGGCTGCGTTAGGTAACTGCGTTTATTGTAACTCTGTTACTTACAACACTGCCTATAGGCAGGGCTCAAAATTTCAAGTCCTGAGCTACTAGCCAGGCCTCAAGAGTTACTCACCACCAGTTGCCCCACCTAATTCATACACGGCCCTGCGCCTAATTGCACCTGTAAACACGCCCTCGTAGATTATCTCATGGAATGACACTTAAATGTTTTATGCAGAATCAAGTTACAAAATTAAATATTACCAACAACAACTTTAACAAAATGGGACAGGGCACTGGGGGCAGACAAGAGGGACAGGGCACTGGGGGCAGACCAGAGGGACAGGGCACTGGGGGCAGACCAGAGGGACAGGGCACTGGGGGCAGACCAGAGGGACAGGGCACTGGGGGCAGACCAGATTGACAAGGCACTAGAACTGGGTCTCTTCCCCATTCTCTTGCTGTCTTCTCTGCAACTCCCATCCATCCTCTCTCTCTCTCCCATTCATCTCATCAGGAGCCTGTGTGTGCGGCTTGCATTTCCCCACTTCCCCCTTTTATTATCTAAGGGACTCTAATGCCGCGTACACACGATCACTTTTTGTGATGAAAAAAAAAACGACGCTTCAAGTGATGAAACAAAACGACGTTTTTCAAACTTCATTTTCCAAAACGACGTTGCATACACACCATCGTTTTTCCAAAATGCTCTAGCAAAGCGTGGTGACGTACACCACGTTCGACGGCACTCTGTTCCATTGAAGTTCTGTCTCATATCTTGCCTCTGAGCATGCGCGGCTTTAAAAACGTCGTTTTCCACATCGTTTTGCCCTCACACCATCACTTTTTATGACACAAAATACGACGTTTTGAAAAACGACACAAAAAATTCAAGCATGTTGGAATTTTTTTTTGGTCGTTTTTTTGAAGACAAAAAACTAAGTTTTGCCCACACACGATCAATTTAAATGACGTTTTAAAAAACAACGTTTTTTTTCATCACAAAAAACGACCGTGTGTACGCGGCATAAGTGTAGGCACAGATTGGAGGGAGATTGGTCATGCAGCCCTGTCATCTCTCGCCCCCAGCTGAAATCCACTCGCCAAATGCTAGTAGGCAAGTGGAAATTTTGAGGGCTGCTATAGGTACTGTAAATATCTCCTAAACGTGTACCGTTTTCTAGATATACACTGTATACCCGACCATTACTTCATCTGCGCATGCGTTTTAAAGGAATGGCCACCCGTGCCATTTCTTCAGAGCCTTGTCCCGTGACAGGCGGCTCCTGTGCACATGTGTGAGTGTGATGACATCGCTGGAGCCCACAAACCCGGAAGAAACACTGGGGAAGATGTCAGCCATCTCAGCAGTGCGCAGGCATCATTCTAAAGTGGGGTGCTTCATTCTAAAGTAAGTATTTCATAATGAGCTAGTATGCGATGCATACTAGCTCATTATGCCTTTGTCTTAGGCTGCATTCACACCTGAGCGTTTTTTTTTGCCTGAAGCTCCAAAACGCTAGAGGGGAAAAAATACATTATTCTCAATGGAGATGGTTCACATCTCCACTCCAAAACTCCTGACGCCGAACTCCTGAAGCTCAAACAAGTCGCTCAAATTGAGCATATTTGGGCATTTTTCTGTTTTTAACATTGGTGACCCTAGACCTGTCCAAAATCAAGGTAGAAAGCGCTGCCGCCTGAAATTGATAAGCGGGGGGGGGGGGGGGGGCGGCCGCAAATTGAGAAAGGGGGGCCCTTTACATAAAAAAGAAGATATGAAGAAAAGTATATATAAAAAAAGGGGGGTAGCCTTCCGGGGCCCTGGGGACCTCTGGGCCCTTTAATTTTTTTATTTTTTTTTAAGAAATTACAAAAAAAGGGGGGTTTCCATCCGGGACCTCTGGGCCCTTTAATAAAAAGAAACCTCTGGGGCCTTTAATAAAAAAGATATAAAATATATATATATATAAAAAAGAAATAAACATTTATAAAAAAAAGGGGGGGCCCTGGGGACCACTGGGCACTTTAATAAAAAAATAAAAAATATATATTAACAAAAATAAAAAAATAAACATTTATAAAAAAAAAAAGGGGTTTGACACATGGGGCCCTGGGGACCTCTGAGCCATTTAATAAAATATATATATAGTATAGTAATAAAAAGAAATAAAATAATATAAAAAAAGGAGGGTTTTTTTTTATTAAAAAAAAGGGGGGGTTGTCATCAGGGGCCCTGGGGATCTCCGGATCCCTAAAAAAAAATTGTCCCTTTATTAAAAAAAGAAAAATATATAAAAAAATATATTTTTTTATCAAAAATAAATTAAAAAAGGGGGGTTGCCACCCGGGGCCCTGGGGGCCTCCGGGCCCTTGGGGACCTCCGGACCTCTAAAAAAAAAAAATTGGCCCTTTAATAAAAAAAATTAAACAAATATATATTAAAACATATTTATTTTATTTTTTTTTTATTAAAAAAATATAATTTTTTTTATTAAAAAAAGGAGGGTTGCCATCCGGGGGCCCTGGGGGACCTTCCGGACCTCTAAAAAAATTAAAGAAATAAAATTGGCCATTTAAAAATATATATATATATATATATATATATATATATATTAAAAAAAATTATAAAAAAAAAGAAGAGGGGGTTTCTATCTGGGGCCCTGGGGGCCTCCGGGCCCCTGGACCTCGTGACCCCTAAAAAAATAAAACAAAACATTTTTTTTTTAGGGGGTTCCCATCCGGGCCCCTGGGGACCCCCGGGCCCCTTACAGGTGTACTGCCTGTACCCCCCTGATGGCGGCCCTGAGCGTCACATCATTGTTGCCATGGAGTAATTGTGCCCCATCGTTGGTGTCATTGGGAGAAAATGTGCGGTATCATTGGGCCCCATTGTTGGTGTCATTGGGAGGATTTGGGCCCCATCATTGGGCCCCATTGTTAGTGTCATTGGGAAGATTTGTGCCCCATCATTGGGCCCCATTGTTGGTGTCATTGGGAGGATTTGTGCCCCATCATTGGGCCCCATTGTTGGTGTCATTGGGAGGATTTTTGCCCCATCATTGGGCCCCATTGTTGGTGTCATTGGAAGGATTTGTGCCCCATCATTGGGCCCCATTGTTGGTGTCATTGGAAGGATTTGTGCCCCATCATTGGGCCCCATTGTTGGTGTCATTGGAAGGATTTGTGCCCCATCATTGGGCCCCATTGTTGGTGTCATTGGGAGGAATCGTGCCTCTTCATCTGTGTCAGTGGGGGGAATTATGTATCATTGTGGGTATCAGTGGATGTGAATATTGCCCCAAGGGCCAGATAAAAGCAAGCAAAGGGCTGCATCCGGCCCCCAGATTGGATACCACTGCTTTAAAGCTGATCTCCACCGGAAAAAAAAAAATTAAAAACCAGCAGCTACAAATACTGCAGCTGCTGACTTTTAATATTAGGACACTTACCTGTCCTGGAGTCAGCGCCATCGGCAGCCGCAGACGAGGGTTTGCTCGTCACTCTGCTGCCCCCACCGCCATTCTCAGTGAGGGAACCAGGAAGTGAATCATGGCGGCTTCACTTCCCGGTTGCCTACGGCGCATGCGCGAGACGTGCTGCACCGTGCTCACTGGTCCCCGCTGTGTTATGGGAACACAACGGGAAGGGGGGGCGGGTTCTGACGTCCTGCCCGCAGTCTACCCGCAGACTGTGTGGCAGGAAGTGGGTGCAAATACCTGTCTCAGACAGGTATCTGCACCCCCTCCCCCTGAAAGGTGTCAAATGAGCGGAAATTCCACTTTAGGGTGGAGCTCTGCTTTAAAGCAATCCTCTTCTATCAGAGAAATGCTGGACTGGATTTAATAATTCTTCTAATGACCACTAGGTGGTGCAACATGTACAGAATATGTCTGCACAGTATATGTTAAACCATCCAGAATTATCTGATTTATACAATTTTCAAGTACTAATATCATATCAACATTAAGGGCTCTATTTCACATTTGAGCCATCATTCAAAAAACGTTTCTCAAGATTCACCCATTTTTTCCCATAATTTAGTTAAAAACATAAAAATGTTGATAAATGGACCCCAAAATGTATTTGGGTCTTGGATAGTGTTGGTAAGGTTTAGACCTCTTTTGCTGTCTGTGTCCCCATTAGGGATATTCACACTGTATTTGACCAAGTGACCACTAATATTGGGGCTGAAGGCGAGTGAAAAACACAAATTTTGAGCTTTCACCCAAACAAGAATAGAGGGGAAGTATTCCAAAGAAGACCCTTGGAGTGACAGTTGTCTAAAAGAGGATTTCCCCTCATTTATTTGCTTTTTCTGCTGTGTCTATAGCAGGGATCTCCAAACTTTCTATACAAAGGGCCACATCCGGCCCCCGGGCCGCAGTTTGGAGACCTCTGGGGCTAGATTCAGATACATCCGTGTATCTTTGTGCGGACGTAGCGTATCTCATTTACGTTACGCCGCCGTAACTTTGAGAGGCAGGTGCCGTATTCACAAAGAATTTGCGCCCGGCGTAGCGTAAATGGGCCAGCGTAACCGCGCCTAATTCAAAATAGGCAGGTAGGGGGCGTGATCCATGTAAATTAATCGTGACCCCACGTAATTGACGCATTTTCCGACCGGCGCATGCACCAGCCGTGGACGTATCCCAGTGCGCATGCTCAAAATTACGCCACAACTACTCATTGGTTTCGACGTGAACGTAACTTACGCAAAGCCCTATTCGCGAACGTTTTGCGCAAACGACGTAAACGTCAGAAAATTCTACGCTGGCCCGACGTCCATACTTAACATTACGTACGCCTCATATAGCAGGAGTAACTTTACGCCGGACTTACGCTTACGCAAACGATGTAAAATACGACGACCGGGCGCAAGTACGTTTGTGAATCGGCGTATCTAGCTCATTTGCATATTCAATGTGTAAATCAACGGAAGCGCCACCTAGCGGCCAGTGGTAATATGCAACTAAGATACGACGGCGTAAGAGACTTACGCCGGTCGCATCTTAGCTAAATATGCCGGCGCATCTTAGAAGTTACGCGGCGTATCTCGAGATACGTCGATGTATCTTCTTTCTGAATCTGGCCCCTGGTCTATAGGATAGGAAGTGAAGGCAAATCATCCCAACTGAACACAGACAGACACAGGGAAAAAAACACCCTGATGGGGTTAAAACATAATCAGAATTAAAAAATCAAAATAAAATGTTTTGCCTTAGGTATTCTATAACATATCAAAACCCTTACCCTAAGTAGACATTTTGGGCCAGATTCTCGTAGATTTGCGCATATTTATGCAGGCGTATCGCATCTCAGATGCACTACGCCGAGGCAACTTAGAGAGACAAGTCCCGTATTTCCGGACCACGTGCGTCGCACGTGCCCCGCCCCTCTGCGCATGCGCAAAACAACATCGTGCGTAATCCGCCCTGAGATGGGCCGGCCCAGAGCATAAAAACGTCAGCACATGCGCCCGTCGTGCGCAACGTTACACGATTTCTTGGTTTGGTGGAGGGTGTCTGCTTCTCTACTTTATCATGTCTGCTCCCAGGAAGGAGAGATGTAAGAGAAACTTTTCACCAGATGAAAGGGCAATCGTGGTTGCTTCCCTAGAAAAGTACTATTCTCGGCTCCATGGTGCGGATAGTGGCAACACCAGCAAATCCAAGAGGGATGAGATCCTCATGCGAATCGCTGCACAGGTCAATGCCCTCTCCCATGAGGTTAGGACCCCCCAGGACATTCAGAAAAAAATGAATGATCTGCGGCGTCTTGTGAAGGGCAAGCTGGCTGCGATCGCTCGGCATGCCAGGGGCATGGGAGGGGGACCACCCTGTCCCATCAGGCTGACTGAGGAGGAGAAAGTGGTCGCCCGCTGCCTTCAGAGCGAGCAGGTGGAGGGAGTCGGGGGCTACGACACTGGTGAGCCAGCCTTGAGGACAGGTAAGTGTGTTTTATCTACTGTGTAGCATGTGTGTGTGGGGGGGGGGGGGGGCAAGGGAACATGTGACAAGTGTGTGGGTCCACCAACATGTGAATGTTTTGTGTCATCCACAGATGTGCAGGAGGGAGGTAGGCCATCCGATGCTGCCAGTGCCGCCCTAGATCAGCCCCTGAGATCCTTCCTGACTCTGATGGACCCCCTTGGACCCCAGAGGCCTTTAGGAAAGTACATTCCATTCACCTCAACGGAGGAGAGGGTGAGGAGGAGAGGTTCTTTTATTTAGATGACTCCCATTTCTTGGCAGGACCATCCCAAACATCACCCCCATCTTCTCCAGCCCTCAGGATCCACCCCAACTCTCCAGTCCCTCCTGTTCCATCCCCCTCATCTCCAGCCCCTCAAGATTCTCACCCTATGCAAGGGCCCCAGCCACTCCTGTCCCCAGGAAGGCGACACGAAAAACCAGGGGTGCGCCCGAGATCCTGAAAGAAAACCTGGCGAAGTCGTGGGGGAGTTGAGGCGCCTAGCTGACAGCCTGGCCTCCTCGGGTCCATTACCGGATGCGCTGCAGGATGTGGCTGGAAACAGTGCAGCAACAGTCACCAGCCTCGGGGAGCTGCAGGCAACAACGGCTGAACTTGTGGGGGAGGTTAAGGGCCTAAGAAATGATCTACAGGCCCAGACAGCTTCCCTGGAGGCCCACACAGCTTCCCTGGAGGCTGTGCTAACGCGCATAGTGGTGGCATTGGAGGGCCGACAGGCAGCCAAGGAGGGACCTGGGGATGCTCCCCAACCAGATGCCCCACCCCCCCAACCAGATGCCCCACCCCCCCAACCAGATGCCCCACCCCCCCAACTGAGGCTCCCCCCAGGCAACTGAGGGCCAGGAGCTTGCGCACTAGGCGTCACCCTCGGTCGTTGGGGATAAGTTCTCCCCACGACCGTGTGAATGATGTATGAATGGACAGCAACATCATTGGGGCCTTGACGCGGCGTTGCTGCTCCCAAGTCCTGCAGGTTGGACTTGGGCTAATCCAATGTGATGTGGATGTGGTTGTGTGTGATCTAGGGACATCAGTGGTGTGCATGCGTGCATTGTCCGTGTGCCATGATTAATGTGTGTGTTTAGCGTTCAAAGATTCGTTCCACGAGGCATCTCCTGACTGCTGTACCATCAGCAGACGGGGTCTCCTCTGGCAGGGGGGGGGCTGTGTGGTTGGGGGGTCAGGTCATCACATATGTCAATCTCCAGGCCCTTTCTCACGGCGTAGTTGTGCAGCATGCAACATGCAACGATGATATGACACACAAAATTGGGGGAATACAACAGGACCCCCCGGACTTATCCAGGCATCGGAAACGGGACTTCAAGAGGCCAAATGTGCGCTCCACCACTGCACGGGTACGTATGTGTGCCGCATTGTATTTTCTCTCTCCTCTGCTTTGGGGGTTCCGGAATGGAGTCATGAGATGGGGTCCAAGTGCATATGCCGCGTCACCTGGAAGGGAAAATACAGGAGGATGTTAGTCATGTATGTGCCCCTCGTGATGTCTGCATCATGGGGGGGGGGGGGCAGTCACTCACCAACCAACCAGCTGTCCCCATACACGTTCTGTTCAAATTCTGCTGGGATGGGG
Organism: Rana kukunoris; assembly: GCA_029574335.1. NCBI lineage: Eukaryota > Metazoa > Chordata > Amphibia > Anura > Ranidae > Rana > Rana kukunoris. The sequence goes on along the minus strand of CM056055.1, from coordinate 179,443,831 downwards.
CTTTGACGGTATATGTAGCCAGTGCCGGCCCAAGACATTGTGCTGCCTGGGACCAAGAATGAAATGCTGCCCCCCCCCCCCCAAAAAAAATAAATCACGCCAACCAAAAGGCCCCCACATTCATTATTTTATATCATGATCACTAAAGGGGACCCGTCATGGCTCTATATATGTACATAGGCATATAAAAGGACCTGTCAGGGCTCTATATGTATCCAGGAGTATAAAGGGACCTGTGAATTGCCGGCGGCAACGATGTCTTTTGCGCAAACTAATCAATGTACGCTAATTGTATTTTTTTTTGGTACCAAAAATATGTAGATGAATCGGCCTAAACTGAAGACATTTTTTTTTATATAAAATTTTGGGGATATTTATTATAGCAAAAAGTTAAAAAATATATATATATATATATATATATATATTTTTTTTTTTTTGTGTTTTTTTTTTGTTGTTTTATAGCACAAAAAAGAAAAAACACAGAGGTGATCAAATATCACCAAAAGAAAGCTCTATTTGTGGGGGAAAAAGGACATCAATTTTATTTGGGTACAATGCCGCACGACCGCGCAAGAGTCAGTTTAAGCCACACAGTGCCGTATCGCAAAAAATGGCCCGGTCATTAAGTGGGCAAATTCTTCCGGTCCTTAAGTGGATGATCAGGGCTGGGCAAGGCAAGTCTCTCTCAGGCTCTCATGTTCATATACAACTTGTGATGTGTGTTTTGTACTTACAGTTTTGCTTCAGACTCCACCACCAGATGCGCGGGTTGTCACCTGCCAGGCTGCCACACATTGCGGATTGTCACTTGTCACATGTTGGAGATGGTCACTTACGTCACCTGCCGCACGTTGCGGGTTGTCATTTGCCAAGTCACCTGCCACACCGCTGTGGATTGTCACTTGCCACGTCAGAACAAACCCCCCTCCATTAGTACAGACCACCAGGAAAAACCACCACCCCTCCATTAGTGCAGACCCCCAGAACAAACCACCCCCTCTATTAGTACAGACCACCCCCCTCCATTAGTACAGACCCCCCAGAACAAAGCCCCCTCCATTAGTACAGCCCCCAGACAAACCACCCCCCCTTTTTAGTACAGACCCCCCCACAACAAAACACCCCTCCTTTAGTACAGACCCCCCCCAGAACAAAGCCCCCCTCCATTAGTACAACCCCCCCGGACAAACCACCCCCCCTCAATTAGTACAGACACCCCCTTGGACCAACCCCCCCCCCTCAGTTAGTACAGACACCCCCCTTGGACAAACCACCCCCACCATCTGGCTAACTAAAAACACCCAGGCGGCGGCTGTAGAGGACAGAACAGTGGAGAAAAGAGCATGTCATGTCAGGCTTGGGCAGCAGTTGGACACGAGGAGAACTGGAACACTTCAGGCACGGCACTGCACGGACCGCCCCCCCCATCACTGCGCAGCTGCCTGCTGGTCTCTCTGCACACAGAGACAGCCGCTCCGATCTTCGGGTGTTCTGCTCTCCTCCTCTGACAGGAGGAGGGAGTGGGGATGGACATCGACAGGGAACTCCAGTGGCTGCGGCGGCTGCGGTGACCGGAGAAGAGAGCCACCTATGGAAAGGAGAGGAGGAGGAGGGAGGGGAGCACGCTGGCAGCCCGACTCCGCGCTCCTCAGGCAGCGGAGCGGGCTGGCGTATGCCGCCCCCCTAAAAGTGCCGCCTGGTACCCATGGTACCACCCGGTCCCATTATAGGGCCGGCCCTGTATGTAGCTGTCATGGCTGGACCCGGGGGGTTTGGCACAGACATGCCATATGAGGTATTTGGCATCAACTATCACCTGTACGTTGATGGAATACCAGTGCTTGCGATTGCGGTATATGTGCTCTGTGGCACGGGGTGGCTGTAGTGCCACATGTGTGCAATCAATGGCCCCGATAGTGCGTGGCAGTCCGTCAATTAGGCAGAAATCACGCATTGCCCTCTGTCGCAGATGCTCCTGGGTGGGTCTGATGATTTGGTTGGCCATGCGTCTGAGGATTGCGGGGACAACCTGGTGCACACATCTGCTCATGCTGGTTTGTGACATCCCAGCCACCACTCCACATGTACGCTGAAAAGATCCAGTGGCAAGGAAATGGAGTGTTGCCAGTACCTTGACCAGTGGCTGCACTGCATGTGAGCGGTGTGTCTTGCTGGTGATGTCATCCTGCAGGGTTGTGGTTATTTCCAGGATGGCAGCAGGGGTGAATCTGAAGAGGCGATACACCTCCAAATCACCCATGCCAAAGAGGCTAATGCGCGTTTGGTATATCCTCTGCCATGCCCTCTCACGTGCCCTCCTCCTTCTACGCGCCTCTTCCTCTGCACACACTAGTAGTGCTAAGACCAGGCCTGCCCCAGGCATGTTGGCATACAAATGTTTTGTCCTAAGTGTGATTGCTCAGCTCGTCAGGAATGGTGCTGCTGTAGTTGCTCTCCAGCTGACATGCACACGTCTGGAGCAAAGCTACCCCTGCTTTATGAGGGGTAACTTTAGGCAAGCCATTCGTCTTACACGCACCGCACGTAGCTTTCGCCAATCGCGCGTAGTTTCGGGAATCAGCGCATCTCCCTGATTTGCATATTTGAATACAAAATCAATGGGAGCGCACGATGTTGCCCGTGTAAATATGCGTTTGCGCTGCGCAATCGCAGAATAGCTAGTACGGGCAGGAAAAGCCTTTTTTCTGGCGTATCTGGTTCTGTGGCTGCGGCGCATAGATACGGCGGCGCATATTTGCATTTACCCGCGCATCTCCATATACGCCAGCGTAAGTTCTTTGAGAATCTGGCCCTTTATGTCCCCTATATTTTAGCAAATTATTATTGTTACTGGGCTCCATTCACAGAATCAGATCACATGCCGTACTTACAGTGCCTTGAAAAAGAGTTTGTTCCCCTTGAAATTTTCCACATTTTGTCATGTTACAACCAAGAAACAACCAAAAATGTAAATGTATTTTATTGGGATTTTATGTGATAGACCAACACAAAGTGGCACATAATTGTGAAGTGGAAGGAAAATGATACATGGTTTTCATACATTTTTTACAAATAAATATTTGAAAAGTGTGGCGTGCATTTGTATTCAGCCCCCTTTATTCTGATACCCCTAACTAAAATCTAGTTTAACAAATTGTTTTCAGAAGATGCCTAATTATTAAATAGAGTCCACCTGTGTGTAATTTAATCTCAGTATAAATACAGCTGTTCTGTGAAGCCCTCAGAGGTTTGTTAGAGAACCTTAGTGAACAAACAGCATCATGAAGGCCAAGGAACACACCAGACGGGTCAGGGATAAATTTGTGCAGAAGCTTAACCACTTCCCGCCCGGCCTATAGCAACGCGGAAGTGTTTACTTCCTGGTGCGGTGACGTAGCGGTGACGTGGCGGCGTCAACGTCACCGCCGCGTCACCACGCTGTCTGCCGGCGGGGATTTTGATCCGATGGTGTGTACACGCCATCGGACCGAAATCCGATGAGACATGTCCGCTCTAAACTGTCCGTCGGACAAGTTTGAGCGGACATATCTCATCGTGTGTATGAGGCCTGACAGATTGGCTGCTCTCCTGACGGGGGGGGGGGGGGGGGGGTCTGTGCTGAGAAGTTTATCAGTGCAGCCCCCTGTTGGATCCCGCCCAGGACCACCAGTATGCCGCCAAGAACCAGGAGGATGGCCATCCACACTGGACCACCAGTTAAGCCACCCCTAGACCACCAGAAAAATGCAAATCTGTGCCCAGGCAGCTGCCAATCAATGCCCAGACAACTGCCAATCGGTGCCCACTCACAATGTTTACTACTGCCAGTGCCACCAAGGATGCCTATCAGTGCCACCTATCAATGTCCATCAGTGCCGCCTATCAGTGCCACCCATAAGTACCCATCTTTGCAGCCTTTCAGTGCCCATCAGTGTCGCCTATCAGTGCCACCCATGAGTGCCACCTATCAATGCCCATCAGTGCCACCTACCAGTGTCCATCACTGCTGCATATCAGTGCCTATCGTCTGTGCCCTTCAGTGCCCACTCATTGGTGCCACCTCATCGGTGCTGCCTTATCAGTGCCTGTCAGTGCCACCTTATCAGTGCCCACCAGTGATGGAAAACAATTTAACAGAAACAAAGGCAAAACTTTTTTTTTTAAACCGCAGAGGTAATCAAATGCCAGCAAAAGAAAGCTCTATTTGTGGGAACAAAATGATAAAAATTCTGTTTGGGTACAGTTTTGCAGGACCGCACAATTGTCATTTAAACAGCGACATCGCTGAAAGCTGAAAATTGGCTTGGGCAGAAAGTGCCCAGTATTTAAGTGGTTAATCAGAGAAGCAGCCAAGATGTCCATGGTAACTCTGGAGGAGCTGCAGAGATCCACAGGTCAGGTGGGAGAATCTGTCCACAGGACAACTATCAGGCCTCGTACATACGGCAAGAATCTCGTCAGGAAAAAAACTTTTTTTTTTCCCGACGAGATTCTTAGCAAGAATCTCTTGCCGCCCGAGTGTTCACACAGACTTTCAAATGAACTACGATTCTCTTGAAAGACAAGAACACGGTGACGTCATTGCGTACGACGAGCATTCTATGCCATCGCCGCCATCTTGCTTCACCCTACCTATGCCGTGGAAGCTACCACGCATGCATCAAAGTCATTTTGAGCATGCGTGGGTTTCTACGGCGACAGGTAAGTATACACACTCTCGGGTTTCTCGTCGGGAAACAGGCCGACAAGAATCTCGACTAGAAAATAGAGGGCAGGATCTCTATTTTTCTTGTCAAGATTCTGGGCAGATTTCCAGACGAGAAACCTGAATGCCTCGTACACACGAACGGTGTACTCGGCAAGAAAGCTCTGCCAGCAGTTTTCTTGCTGGTTCTTGCCAAGAAAACTGAGTGCGTGCACTCCACAAATCTGACCTTTATGGAAGAGTGGCAAGAAGAAAGCCATTGTTGAAAGAAGTCTTGTTTGCAGTTTGTAAGACGCCATGTGGGGGAAACAGCAAACATGTGGAAGAAAGTGCTCTGGTCAGATGAAACCAACATTTTACTTTTTGAACTAAAAGCAAAATGTTATAGGTGGTAGAAAACTAACACTGCATATAACCCTGAACACACCATCCCCACCGTGAAACATAGTGATGGCAGCATCATGTTGTGGGGATGCTTTTCTTTAGCAGGGACAGGGAAGCTGGTCAGAGTTGATGGGAAGATGGATGGAGCCAAATACAGGGCAATCTTAGAAGGAATGCCCTGTACACACGATCGGTTCGTCTGATGAAAATGAACCAATGGATTTTTTCATTTTTTCATCAGATATCCGATGAAGCTGACCTTCATCAGTCTTGCCTACACACCATCGGTTAAAAATCCGATCGTGTCCAACGCGGTGACGTAAAACACAACGACGTGCAGAGAAAAATTAAGTTCAATGCTTCCGAGCATGCGTCAACTTGATTCGTGGATTTTTGGACGATGGATTTCCCCACAGACGATCGTTTTTTTTCTATCGTTTTTTTAACCATACGAGAATTTTAAAACAGCACCACCAATGGGTAAAAAAATGATGAGGCCCACACACGATCGGTTTGTCCGATGAAAACGGTCCAGAAGAACCAATCGTGTGTACAGGGCATTAGAGTCTGCAAAAGACTTGAAACTGAGGCAGAGATTCACATTCCAGCAGGACAACAACCCTAAACATACAGCCAGAGATGCAATGAAATGGTTTAGATCAAAGCACAGTCATGTGTTAGAATGGACCAAAGTCCAGACCCAAATCTAATTGAGAATCTGTGGCAAGACATGAAAATTGCTGTTCACAGACGCTCTCCATCCAATCTGACAGAACTTGAGCTATTTTGCAAAGAAGAATGGGCAAAAATGTTCTTCTCTAGATGTGCAAATCTGGTAGAGACATCCCCAGAAAGACTTGCAGCTGTAATTGCAGTGAAAGGTGCTTCTACAAAGTATTGACTCATAGATGGGGGGGTGAGGCTGAATACAAATGCACGCCACACTTTTCACATATTTATTTGTAAAAAAAATTGAAAACCATACATCCTGAGACATACCTGAAAACCCCAAATATGTGGATTATATCAGGTTTTAGATATGCTCCCACAATGTTACATTTTGTCCATGTAACCCGCCAGCTGCGACCTGCCTATTTACTTGGCATATGTTCACACTTTCACACTGGCTGCTAGGTTGCCATCATTACTTCTTGCATCAGATTAGACTGTTAACGTGTTGCATAATACCTGATGTTTGTCCATAAAAGCTGGAATTGGCAGTACTCTGCATGTGTCAAAATCATGCACATGTTTCATGCTGGGGTTACTGTGCAACAGGTAAGTGGGTAAATCTGCAGCCAGACAGGGGTCATGTCAATAATTGGTACTATACTAAGTCGGTGAAAGATCAAGTTTAGCTTAACCACTTAAGACCCGGACCATTATGCAGGTTAAGGACCTTCCCCCTTTTTGCGATTAGGCACGGCATCACTTTAACTGACAATTGCGCGGTCGTGCAACGTAGCTCCCAAAGAAAATTGGCGTCCTTTTTTTCCCCCACAAATAGAGCTTTCTTTTGGTGGTATTTGATCACCTCTGCGGTTTTTATTTTTTGCGCTATAAACAAAAATAGAGCGTAAATTTTGAAAAAAATTCAATGGGGTAGATTCACATACACTTAATATTCTGCTGCGTAATCGAAATACTCTACGCTGCCGTATTTTACCAGGCTCTACACCGAATCCTGGTAGATTTTTGCCCGTACGCTACGGCGGCGTAGTCTATTTCTCGCCGCATAATCGAAATACGCGATTGGGGGGCGTGAAGCATTTAAATTAAGCGCGTCCCCGCGGCGATCGAACTGCGCATGCTCCGTTCTGAAATTTCCCGCCGTGCATTGCGCGAAATCACGTTGTTACGTCATTCGTTGTTTGAGTAGCGGCGTTTACGAACATTCCTATTCCCGGACGATTTACGTTAAAAATAATAAAAGACGTCGGAAAACTTAGAAATTCGATGCGGGAACGACCGCCATACTTAACATGGGCTGTCTAATATTAGAGCAGCAAAAAGCTGGTATAGTGTTACGCAAATAAAAGATGACTAAAGGTGCCGTAAGAGATTGCGATTGAAGATCGTAATTTCGGGGATCGTCGGCAAAAGCTCATTAGCATTACCCGACGCGGAAAACGACGGGAAGTCCACCCAGTGGCCGCAATTTTATTGCAGCGTAGATCCGAAGGCGTATGAACACGTAATCCAGTCGAATTGAAGCCCGCAGCCGTCTATTCATGGTTTGAGGTTTTCGAGTAGCTAGAAAACGCGCGTAATTTGAAATTACTCCAGTCTAACACCAGTTAGACAGGCGTAATGGCTCTCTGAATCTGGCCCAATATTTTTTACTTTTTGCTATAATAAATATCCCCAAAAAATATATAAATTTTTTTAATTTTTTTTCTCAGTTTAGGCCGATACGTATTCTTCTACATATATTTGTAAAAAAAAACGCAAAAGGGTTTATCGATTGGTTTGCTCAAAATTTATAGCGTTTACAAAATAAGGGATAGTTTTATTGTAGGGCTGTTACTGATTACAGTTTTTGTGCTTGATTAATCAATTTTTTTTAATTGATTAATCGATTAATTTTGATTAAAACGCACATACAGATCCAACTACTTTTAGCTGATCTCCCTGCAGGCTGATTCCCCGTGCAGCTACCACTGGAAAAATGGATAGCAGGATACAAAAAACACACAAAGGCAGCGCTCAATGGGAATAGCATTAAAACTTTTATAGTCTTCAAGTAGGTAACAAAATAAATATTGCACTGGAGATAAAATCGATGTAGCTACATAAACTGTAAAAATGGTGCGAGTAATACCAAACGGTAGCAAAAGCATAAAAACATGTAACTAAGTATTATACTGGTATAAAAATGTGTGCAACGATACCACTGCTGAATCCAGATGAGGAGAGGTTAACATCAGTCTGTCGGCATGTAGATGTCCCGTGAAGGGAACTATCACAACTCCCAGTGGATGGTTGTAGAATCCCAGGTTGATAGAGGGAAGTGATAGAGGGAAGTGTAACGGCCCTTGCGTGTGGCAGATAGTAAGGTCCTGCCGGCATGCAGATATGAAGGCACAGCAAAGGAGCCCTTCAGATGGACACGGCAAGCCCCGCCGGTGTCCGTGACGTCACCGGATCTCCGACGGAACTCCCTGAAGGCCCGGAAGCCGGCGGAGAGGTGAGTACCAATCCAATTTAATATTAATCGATGAATTAATGGTTAATTTTCACAGCCCTATTTTATTGCATTTTTATTTATAATTTTATTTTTTACTACTAATGGCAGGGATCAGCGATTTTTTTATTCATGACTGCGACATTATGGCGGACACATCGGACAATTTTGACACATTTTTGGGACCATTGTCATTTTCACAGCAAAAAGTGGTATAAAAATGCATTGTTTACTGTGAAAATTACAATTGCAGTTTAGGAGTTCACCACTAGGGTGCACTGTAGGGGTTAAGTGTGACCTCATATGTGTTTCTGACTGTAGGGGGGCAGGGCGGGGCTGGAAGTGTGACGTCAGTGATCGTCTCCCTATATCAGGGAAGAGACGATCACTGACACTGCCACAATGAAGAACGGGGAAGGTGTGAGGGGGAGCCGAGACAGCCGCCGAGGGACCCCAGTAGACCAGAATTGGGGCCACTCTGTGCAAAACGAGCTGCACAGTGGAGGTAAGTATAACATGTTTGTTACTTGAAAAAAAAAAAAATCCTTTACACACTCTTTAATGGTTGAGGAGAGACTGAGGTTCCATGTTTATCTTATGTTAATACCTAATTTAATTTTAATTTCCCTTTAAATAATTTATTTAGGTCAAGCCAGCCCAAATGAACTACTGTATTTGCTGCACTAATGCCCTGTACACACAATTGGGATTTCCGGTGGGATAAAATCCGATGGAATTTTCCGTCGGAATTCCGTTCAAGCTGTCTTGCATACACACTGTCAGACCAAATCCTGATCGTCCAAAACACGGTGACGTAAAACACTATGATGAGCCGAGAAAAATTAAGTTCAATGCTTCCGAGCATGCGTCGACTTGATTCTGAGCATGCGTGTTTTTTTTTCCATGGGAAAAAAATAAAACCTGTTCTATTTCTAAACTCAGATGGAAAAAAGTCCAATGGGGCCCACACACGGCACAAAATTCCGTCTGACTTTTTTCATCGGAAGTTCCGATCGCGTGTACAAGGCATTACAGGTGTGCTTTCTGGGCACATTGTATAAATTGTATGCAGACCTCAGTTACATAGTTGTAGGCGGGGCAACTCACCCTGGCACATGGGGTACCTATTACACATGTGTTAGGCCACGTACACACGGAGGGACATGTCCGATGGAAACGCCGCCGGCAGACAGTGCGGTGATGTGGCGGTGACGTTGACGCTGCCACGTCACCGCACCAGGAAGTAAAAAACTTCCACGCATGCGTCGCATCCATACGACGCTTCTGCGGGCAGATATGTCCGCTGGTTAGTGTACTAACCAGCGGACATATCCGACTGACATGTCGCCGGCGGACAAATTTTAAAGCATGCTTTAAAATTTGTCCGCCAGTCAGACATGTCCGCTAGCCCATACACACGATCGGATTTATCCGCTGAACTGGTCCGTCGGACCAGTTTCAGCGGACAAATTCGATCGTGTGTACGCGGTCTTACGTACACATCGATGCCGAGGACCAGGTGAGGGCCGCGTTCATGTGAAAATCAAACATTATGGCGGTTCCCCCGGTTTAGAAATGAGCCTTGTACAACGTGGAGTGGAAAATGTACAGGGTTCCTTTGTGAAGTGACTTTGCCCATGTCACTTTTAGCTAGATGCAGGGCTTTTTTTTAGGGGGAACTCAGTTCCACCACCTCTGGCTCAGACCCTTTGGTGCCTGCTCGCCACAATCTCTTCACTCCAGTTTCTGTGTTTACAAGTAACAGCTCTGCACTCTGTGTGTAACCCTCCCTGAACTCTGCACTCTGTATCTAATGCAATCCTGGTATTTAATGCCCCTTTAAGACCCTTCTACTGTTTTTGAAATCTGAACGGGGTCGTGGTTGAGTTCCTGCACCTATTTTCTGAGAAAAAAAGCTCTGGCTAGATGTATATTGCATGTAGGGGGGACACCGCTGAGCCAATGCCCCCTCCACCAGTCCAGCGTACCTGAGTCATCTCACTCCCCCTGATAGAATGGGGTCCCAATGTGCACATAGCATAAGGTGACCAGATTTTTTTAATGAAATCCGGGGACAGATTTTTTTACTGGTGGCAGTAAGTAATGGTGGCAATCAGCGACTCTCTGCCCGTCGCCACCCGCCTCACAGCCTGTCAAGTCTTACCCTCCGGGCCCCGGCTACTACTGGGTGGGGAGCGGAGGAAGATCACTCCACCGGGAAGGCAAGGAGATAAGCAGGCAGGCAGCTGGCTGGGACTTGAGGCAAGGCAGAAGAACATGTGAGCGGAGCTGAATGGGCATGAATGAATGAAAACTCATATAGCGCAGCACATGCGAAGTAAATCGCCTCTGGGCGCTTGTTGTTCCTGTCTCCTTTGAGATCAAAAGAGCTGAGTCTTAATCTTTCTCCTGAAGACTAAGTAGTTCTCCTCCAGCCGAATGCTGGCTGGTAAGGCGTTCCATAGTCTGGGACCTTGGACAGCGAATCTCCTGTCTCCTTTGGACTTGTATCTAGCTTTCGGTATCTGAAGCCGATTTTGATTGGTGGATCGTAGAATACGATCGGGATTGTGGATTTTTAATTTTTCGCATAATGGGGAGCATTCCCATGGATACATCTATGCGTTAGACAGAGAGCTTTAAAGGTGATTCTGTCTTTAACTGGTAGCCAGTGAAGGGATCTCAGTGAAGGTGAAATTGATTCCCAGGGTTTTTTCCCAGTCACAAGTCTGGCGGCCGTATTTTGAACGACTTGAAGACGAGCGATTTTGGAATTGGGGAGTCCGAGGTAAAGGGCATTTGCATAGTCCAGTCTGGAGTTTACAATCACTCCCACCACGACCGCTCTTTCTTGGGAATAAAAGGAATGAGTCTGCGTAGTAGGCGCAGCAGATGGTGAGATCCGCTGACTACTGACCCTATTTGTGCGTTCATTGTCATGTCGGAGTCAAAGATGACCCCAAGACTTTTGACTTTGGCGCTAGGGGAGATGATTTTGCTCAGAATGGGCGGGGGGATCCAGGTTGTTGCCGATTGATTCCTACCCTTGGCGTGAAACAGAAGAAGTTCTGTTTTCGCTCCGTTGAGTTTGAGATAACTCTTTGTCATCCAGTCCTCTATCAAAGAGAGGCAAGTCTCTAGATTGAGGTGGTGATCCTTTTTATTGCAAATGCGGAAGTACAGTTGCGTGTCGTCTGCATATGAGTGATATAGCAGTTTTTGGCTGCTGATGATTTCGAAAAGAGGACGCACATTGATGTTGAATAACATCGGCGACAGGGGAGATCCTTGAGGGACCCCGCACGATAATGTGCGTTGTTCAGAAGTGAAGGGTCCTAGCTTCACTATTTGCGATCGGTTTTCCAAAAAAGAGGAGAACCAGGATAGATCGCTTTCTGCGACTTTGGCTATTTTAGCCAGCCGAGTCAATAACAGCTTGTGATCTACTGTATCAAAGGCTGCGCTTAGGTCCAGCAGAACCAGAAGAGAAGATTCTCCTTCGTCTGCGGCCTCGAGAACGTCGTCCCATATCTTAAGCAATGCTGTTTCCGTCCCGTGTCCGGCATGGGTCGGAAACTGTAGAAATATTCCCTCCACTGCTACCAGCACATGATCATCAGAAAGGGGCACAGATAATGGAAATAAATAGACCCCCCATAGCTAGTGGGAGCGGCAGAGTGGGGTGTGTAATTCAGATTTTTATTTTTTAATTCTGAACTGACTGTCTTTGAAATTTCCCCAGCCCCTGTTCAAATCCAATCCGGGGACAAAACAGGGGACAGAGTTGGTCCGGGGACAGTGTCCTCAATCTGGGGACTGTTCCCTGAAACCGGGGATGTCTGGTCACCCTAACATAGCACAGACCCCATATGTGCACTTGTTAAATCTCTTCTTCCTGTATGATGTGGTCCCCGATGCTTTGGGGAAACCCACCACTGGGGAGGGAGCCAAATCACTGACCCCCTCGCTACCGGTGGACCAGATACCGCACTTCACGACTGCCTACAATGTACCTTGCGCTATTTCTGGTTACCCATAGCAGTTACATTACTCCTCCTGCTTGTCGTGCCAAGTACACCTTCCGTAGTGGCTTTGCTTCTTGCTCCACATGTGCTTTACTGACCTTAGTTCTCTCATAGCAAAAGGGGGATTTCACCATGTCAGAACAATGTGTTGTCGCTACATATTATTATATAGGAAATAACAGAGCCTCCCCCCTTAGTTGGGACTTTATAGGCAACAACCACACATGAATAGAAGAGCAAAAATATTTATTATTGGTATATAAATTTGTTCGATCATTTAAGCATGAAATGATAATTAAAAATTGACATGTGCACTGTCGAAAAATATTAGTTCATTTTTGTTTTCGTGTCATTCGTTTTTTAGCTTTTTTCAGAATGTTTGAAATTCAAACATTCGGAAATTCTGAGATTTGGAAATTTGGAAATTCGAAAATCTTCAACATTTTTGAATTTTCTAATTTTTAAAGTTTGAATTTTTGAAGTTTGAATTTTTAAAGTTTGAATTTTTAAAGTTTGAACTTTTGAAGTTTGAACTTTTGAAGTTTGAACTTTTGAAGTTTGAACTTTTGAAGTTTGAACTTTTGAAGTTTGAACTTTCAAATTTCGGAAATTCCAAATTTCGGAAATTCCAAATTTCGGAAATTCCAAATTTCGGAAATTCCAAATTTGCCAAAATTGGTTTAAAAATCAAATTAGGAACTAAACTAATTGCACATGTCTAATTAAAAAGACATATCACAAAAAGACACGTATATCAAAAATAAAAACAGGAAAAAGGGACAAAAACATGACAGATAACATTAAAAAAAAATAGCTTCTCCTATTTATAATACAATGTGCTAACTATGTAGTCTGTCATGTTTTTTGTCCTTTTTTCCTGTTTTTGTTTTTGATAAACGTGTCTTTTTGTGATATGTCTTTTTAATGATAATATCATGCTTGAATGATGGAACAATTTTATGTACCAATAATAAATATTTTTTGCTAATCTATTCATGTGGGGTTGTTGCCTATAAAGTCCCAACTAAGGGGGGCTCTCTTTTTTCCTTAGTTCTCTCATACTCCGGGAACCTCCATGCACCCCCTTTGAAGACTTCAGACCAGGCTTAATACAGTTGATGTAACTTTACTGTAACTACATTCGGAGACACAGTCCAACACGAACAGTTCAATTCAACATTCCCTAACTGACTCAACCAGGTTGCCCAGGCATACCTCAGCAAGGAGATAGTCCATTGATGGTGTTTTTCCAAAGCTTGGTGGTTGTGTTTTTCCAAGGTTTGGTGATGAATACTAGCACAGTATGCCGTTTTTCCTACAGGTTTTTTTTTTCTTCAACGGATTACAACCGTGTTCAAGCAATGCACTAGCATTGCAGCATTCTGAAATAAACCACAACCAGAGCCCCCCAGCACAGGGGTCCCCTCCCAGGCCACTGGACTCTGCTTCCACATAGCCAGGCTCTAAAATACTTACTCCCCCTCCTTCCTGGCTTCTTTTCCTTTCCCTCTGCTGTCCCTATTCTTTCTCTTTTCATTCTGCGTGTTGCAACCATTGGGTGAGTAAGACTATTTGGCACAAGGTACATGCTTTTAAAAATGTTTTCCTTTTAAGAAAAATATCACTCAAAATTGCACAATAAAAACAGAAAAAAATCTATTTGCCAATATAATTAGGAGAAAATAAATAAATCACATTATTCCAGCTCACTCCTGGTGGCGTCAGTTTTCGAATGCCTCGTATACACCACCTGTTTTCCCAACAGGAAAACTGCCATGAGAGCTTTTGGCCAGGAAAACCGGCCGTGTGTATGCTCCATCACAGTTTTCCCAACGAGAAAACTGCTGGGGAAAAAAAGAGAACCAGCGTTCTTTTTTTCTCGTCGGGATTCCCGGCTGACTTTTTCCCGTCCGAAAAAACGGTCATGTGCATGTTCAGAATTAAGCATGAGACGGGAGTGCTCTTTCTGTTAAAACTATCGTTCGTAATGGAGATATCATATTTGTCACGCTGCAAATTATTGCATCGTTTAATGCAGTGCATGAAAAGCGCAAATCATCTCTTACCAAACTTTTACTAACACGAGGATCAGCAAAAGCAGCCTAAAGGGTGGCGCCATTTGAATGGAACTTCCCCTTTATAGTCCCGTCATACGTGTTGTACGTCACTGCACTTTGGATGGGCGGTATTTGGCCTGAACGTGTGTATGCCAGGCAGGCTTGAGAGGAATCTCGTCGGGAAAAACATTGTTTTTTTTTCCTGCCGAGAAAAACGGTCGTGTGTATGAGGCATAATAAACTGAAATGTCAACTTCCCTCTCTGTGGAGCAACCAGAGAAAAAAGTTCAGTTTGCATAGATGCTCATTATATTTGTGATAGGGACAGATTAATATTGGGATGGATGTGCAGCATGGCAAGCACAGTAATTTACCTTGTAAGGCCGCGTACACACAATCGGTGAAACTGATGAGAATGGTCTGATGGACCGTTTTTCATTGGTCAAAACTGATCGTGTATGGGCACCATCGGTTATTTAACCATCGGTTAAAAAAAAGCCAACTTGCTTTAAATGTAACCGATGGATTCCTAACTGATAGGTCAAAACCAATCGTTCGTAGGCACGACCATCGGTTAAAAATCCACGCATGCTCAGAATCAAGTCGCCACATGCTTGGAAGCATTGAACTTCATTTTTTTCAGCACGTCGTTGTGTTTTACGTCACCACGTTCTGACACGATCGTTTTTTTAACCGATGGTGTGTGGGCGGGACGGACCATCAGTCAGCTTCCTCGGTTAACCGATGAAAGCGGTCCATCAGACCGTTCTCATCAGATGGACTGTTTGTGTGTACACGGCTTTAGACTTCTGTGTGTATTGTGAGAAACGAGGTCTCAGTTAAACTGGGTATTTTAGGCTAGTACAATATTGCCCCCCTTCTACAACAATATACAAGTGCAAAATATGTTTTTGTGGTTGGATATTTTCTTGAGGGCTATCTGACACAGATGGAAATTGTCCATTAACACCCTAGTGAATAAAATGGAAGTCATTGCAATACTTTTTATCACACCGAATTTGCGCAGCGGTCTTACAAGCACACTTTTTTTGGAAAAAAATCACTATTTTAAATAAAAAAATAAGGCAACAATAAATTTGGCCCCATTTTTTTACATATTGTGAAAGATAATGTTACGCAGAGTAAAATGATACCCAACATGTCATGCTTAAAAATTGCGCCCGCTCGTGGCATGGCGTCAAACTTTTACCCTTAAAAATCTCAATAGGCGACGTTTAAAAAATTCTATAGGTTGCATTTTTTGAGTTACAGAAGAGGTCTAGGGCTAGAATTATTGCTCTCGCTCTAACGATCACTTGTTTGTTTTGAACACCGGTTTTATATGCGGGCGCTATCGCATATTTTTTGTTTTCGTATTTATTTTTATTTATTTTAAAATTTTTAACACTGAAAAAAAAATTATCACTTTTATTCCTATTACAAGGAATGTAAACATCCCTTGTAATAGAAAAAAAGCATGACAGGTCCTCTTAAATATGAGATCTGGGGTCAAAAAGACCTTAGATCTCATATTTAGGCTTAAATGAAAAAAAATTAAAATAAAGAAATTTTACCTCTTGAAAAAAGGTAAACAATAAAAATTGTCTCTTTAAGACGCTGGGCGGGACTGACGTTTTGACGTCACTTCTGCCCAGCAGAGCTATGGGGAGGGGTGGGTGCCATGTTGGCCACTGCCATTACCGAGATATCCATCTTTAAAAACATGATGTATATTTACAGTTGTCGGTCGTTAAGTAGTTAAACATTTAAAGGAAATGTTGTATCTGCTTTTTACTATTTATAGTATATAGAATTAAACATGCATACATTTCAGATTGAGCTATTGGGATCTATGAGCAGTAGGCTTTTTTTCAGCAAAGCAGATAACGATACCCAGTAAAATATGTACAAATTTTCCAAAACCTCTACCTTTTGACCAACAATGAGAAAAAAATATTAATATCTTTAGCCAAGTCCCAGGCCCCTGAGGCCTAATGGTGACCTCCTAGGTTAGGGACAGCTGACATATTTCTGTGTAGAGTGGGTTACAAAGCATGGTGGGTGTAATGCAAAGTAGATTGATGGGCCCCAGACACTTCTTGAACGGAAAGAGATTTATTGTCTCTTAAACAGAACTGGAGAGAGGGGTGGGGCCAGGACACCCTTAAGTAGATGCAATGTTAATTGGCAGACTCCGAGACTTCTATAGGTAGGCAGCCATGCAGGGAAAGGTATCTAGCCATACACCACATCTGCATGAGTAGGAATGCTGTCTCCTATAGAAACAGTCTTGTAATAGTTTCTAACAAAGGTTACAATGAACTCTTTCACTTCTTCTACAATCTCCTATTGTAGAACTTCACTTCCACTGAGCCCTCAGTCTTTCACTAGACTTACTTATCCACTGCCACTGGACCCCCTGAGCGCTTCCAATTTAGCACTTAGTATCTTCCTCAAGCGTCACCCCTGCTCCACCGCTGGGTCCCTGGTTTGGCACTCACAGATACTCCTCAAGCTTCACCCCTGCTGACATGGTAGGTCCCTGGCTTGGCACTCCACAAACATCACCTCTGCTGTCCCGCTGGTTCCCTGACTTGGCACTTGCTGACGTTTCCCCACTTTTTTACTGTCCCCGGATGGTGAGAAGTCTGCTCTGGTACTGACCTCAGCTTACTTACAGTGGTCTCCGGTGGTGAGGTGGAAGGTCCCTTACTGGCGACAGCTTTCCCTCTACCACCGACCATGACTGGTTAGGCTGCAAGGCACAGTCCCAGCCATACACTGCTTTTTGGCTTCTGAATAGGCCCTCAGACAGCCTAGCAGCCAGATGTCTTCAGGATAGGCCCAAGGCTTATGGCCTAGCAACTATCACTTGGCAGATAAATTTAGTAGCCACCCTGCCTTAAAATCAGGGTGCTACATCTCTAATATTTTATATTTACCTGACAATAAAAAGGGTAAAAAAAATATTAAATTAAACAAATTAAATTTGTTTCTTCTGACCATATTAATTACAGAAAGAAAACATAAATGGTATATTCCATGTAACCTAAAATGAATATTTTTTGCAATATACTAGTAGGTATATATTCCAACTTACCAAGGTATTCAAGAAAGAAAGCATAAATGGGTTGTAGAACCATTGTGTGATAAACTCAGTCCCGGGTGTTTAGATATTCTTCCAGGACTAGTCAGTCAATGAGTTCAGGCACAGGTTCGGGGTAGCCCATAAACATACAACCTTTTTCCTTGGTATTGGCACAGGAATCTGGACAGGCATCTGGTTGGTGGTTTGCTTACAAAGGAGTTTGAACAGGTACCTGGCTTGCTGGGCACAGCAGTCTGGAAGGGCAACCTGTGTGCTGGCACATGTGGTCTGGACAGTTGTTCAGCTTGCGGGCACAAGAGTCTGAATGGGCACTCAATGTGCTGAAACAGGAATATAGACAGGTGTCTTGGTTTATGACATCCGAAGTTCAACGGGCACCTAATTTACTAGCACAGGAATCTGAATAGGTGCCTGGTTTGCTGGCACAAGAGCCTGGATGAGCGGGTGGTGTGCTTGAAGGTGGAGTTCAGTGTGTGTGGCAGCAATAATTCATACAGTTGGATACAATGTAAAACTTGTTTTGAAGTAATGCAGCAACAGTTCACAACAAGCCCGATGGGAAAGCTACCCAGCCTGGTGCACTCACAGTTTCCAACAAAGTGAAGAAGCAGTTCCCAGTCGGATTGGCAGCATCTGTAGGGAGCAGAATGTGGCCTTGCCGTCTCGTGCCCAATCAGAGAGGTGTGCAAAAGAGATGCAACCCTAAGCTTTCCCTTCTTATCAGGGATCTTTCCATAGCACTTATACTGTCCCTCACGGGCAAGGTAACCGTCCCTGCTCTAAAAACTTGCCAAAAGAGAGTCAAACTTGGGAGCCAGGGTCTTAAAGAAGCTCTGCCTGACCTAAGATGGTCGTCATAGTCAAATGGTACGGCAACATTCAATCGGATCGCTTCCCCAGTGACCCAGGAAACCATATAGGAACCATGTTGCCCTGACTTCTTCCCCAAATGCAGTAGCAGTACCACCTGCACTAGAGAAAGTAGACTGTACCTGCCTGCATGCTTACACAAGAGTTTGGACTGGAACCTGCTGTGCTGCCACTGGAATCGAGAAGCACTTGGTTTTGGTGGCACAGGAATCCAGGTGTTTGGTTGCTGGATTGGAAGTCTGGATGGACACCTGGTTTCCTGGTGAAGGAGTCTGTACAAGCATCTGGTTTCCTAGAACATCAGCCTTGTAGGTTTCCCATTTTGCTAGCACAATTCTTGACGTGTACCTGGTATGCTGGCACAAGATTCTTTACGTTGCCTGGTTTGCTGGCACAGGAGTCTTGACGTTGCCTGGTTTGCTGGCACAGGAGCCTTGACGTTGCCTGGTTTGCTGGCACAGGAGTCTTGACGTTGCCTGGTTTACTGGCACAGGAGCCTTGACGTTGCCTGGTTTACTGGCACAGGAGCCTTGACGTTGCCTGGTTTACTGGCACAGGAGCCTTGACGTTGCCTGGTTTGCTGGCACAGGAGTCTTGACGTTGCCTGGTTTGCTGGCACAGGAGCCTTGACGTTGCCTGGTTTGCTGGCACAGGAGCCTTGACGTTGCCTGGTTTGCTGGCACAGGAGCCTTGACGTTGCCTGGTTTGCTGGCACAGGAGTCTTGACGTTGCCTGGTTTGCTGGCACAGGAGTCTTGACGTTGCCTGGTTTGCTGGCTCAGCACTCTTGACGTTGCCTGATTTGCTGGTACAGGAGTCTTGACAGGTGTCTTTTTTGCTGGACAGGAGTCTGGATAGGCACACTGAGTGCTGCACTGTTAGATGATCTTGTGAATATCACAAGTTCTGCCATAGCTAGTATTGCATATTTCGCAACTACTCCTGATTTGAAGGAGCTTTGCCTACAGTATATTGGAAACCAAATCTCTGTCCCGTGGGCTGGACTGGGAATAAAAACCAGCCCTGGAAATAATTTCATACCAGCCCCATAATATTATACCAGCCCAATGGCATACCGGCATTATTTTCTTCAAAAAGGAAAAACCATGCATTTTAAAGCATACTTGAAGAGTGTATTATATATAGATAACAGAGACATGGAATTTACAAACAACAAAAAAAATTTACTGTCAAAAATAATGACATTTACTGGCACAGACACATTTTTTACTGACACTGCAAAAAAATAGTGCCTAAAATTGCAGTTTTCCGTGCAAATATCAATATTTAAGCTATAAACATGTGGATAAAGCTATTAGCAATGTGTTTAGGTTAAACAAAATTTAAAAAAACATATTTCTCCATTTACATGAAGGTCAGATTAATATAACCCAGCACAGAGTTCACCCTTACATCAGGAGTCTGCAGGATTCCCCTTTACATTGCAAGGGAACTGACATAAAGGGCATAAAGGGGAACATTGTAGATCATGATCTAAGCGGTAACTCTGATATAAAGGGGGGCACTGGTGACCAGAGACCCCACTTATATAAATCCACTGCATTCCCCCTTTACATCAGAGTTCCCCCTTGCACTGTATGTTGGAATCCTGCCGACTGGATGATGTAAAGGGGAACTCTGGGAATGTAGGGAGGACTCTGGTGACCAGGGACCACCTTCCGCAGAAAGAACACACTAAGGTGAGAGGGTTTACTGATATAAGGGGGAAACCTTTATATCAGTGCCCCCCTACAATATTGTATTGACTCCCCCTCAGACTGGCCTGGCGGCGCTGTCACTGACCTCCTCTCAGGTGCACCGCGCAGGGCTCAGTCAGTCGGCTCCAGCTTGTTGGCTCTGGTTTTATCCCATAGTTTTCTTTCCACAGACCATACATATCTGACTTCTCCCATGACCCCCATCCTTGCGGCACTCCTACTCTTGACTCTTCTCCAGACTGCAGACGTGATATAAGACAAGAGATAGTCAGAGGCTGCAGATGATACAGGGGAGGTCAGAGGCTGCGGATAATACAGGGGAGGTCAGAGGCTGCGGATGATACAGGAGAGGTCAGAGGTTGTGGCTGGTACAGAGGCTGCTGATGGTACAGGGGAGGTCAGAGGCTGCAGATAATACAGGGGATGTCAGAGGCTGCGGATGATACAGGAGAGGTCAGAGGTTGTGGATGGTACATGGGAGGTCAGAGGCTGTGGATTGGTACAGGGGAGGTCAGATGCTGCGGATGATACTGGGGAGGTCAGAGGCTGCGGATGGTACAGGGGAGGTCAGAGGCTGCGGATGGTACAGGGTAGGTCAGAGGCTGCAGATGGTACAGGGGAGGTCAGACGCTGCGGAGGGGATGACAGAAGAGGTCAGAGGCTGCAGGGGGGGACGACAGGAGAGGTCAGAGGCTGCGGAGGGGATGACAGGAGGTCAGAGGCTGCGGGGGGGATGACAGGAGGTCAGAGGCTGTGGAGGGGATGACCGGAGAGGTCAGAGGCTGCGTAGAGGATGACAGGAGAGGCCAGAAGCTGCGGAGGGGACGACAGGAAAGGCCAAAGGCTGCAGGGGGGGGACAGGAGAGGTCAGAGGCTGCGGAAGGGGACAACAAGAGAGGTCAGAGTCTGCGGATGGGACGTAGGAAGAGGCGCACGCCACCAGGCAAGACCTCGCTAATAGCTACTGCTTTACTTTTAAAAATGAGCGCCATCGTGTCACTGCGCATGCGCCCACCTTTCCGAAAATTACAGACCGTGTAGGGCTTTCCCAAGCATGGCTAGCTTTGGAAAAGCGATGGCGCCGCTGCCCTCACAGTGGCCCCAGAGGCAGCCGGCCCACCGGGAAATCTCCCTGTATCCCGGTAGGCCAGTCTGGTCCTGTCTGTCCCTTGTTAATCCTCAAACGTTCTGCTTCCTGGTCTGAAGTATAGAACTGAACATTTTAAATATCCTATATTATACTGAACTAAACCTTTTTATTCCACCTCTAAATTAATGAATATTTAATATTATGATCTCTGTGTGGTGCTGGTTAAGTCTATTTTATAAAATTCTCTTGTGTGTTGCATCAACAACGCATGTGGTACCTAATTGGCCCCTAATTCAGGCCTCTTGCACCCGATACTCCTGTTTGAGCATCTATTTTTTCAGACGTTTTTTTATTTATTTTTTGTATGTATTTGCGTGTCATGTACACGTAAGACCAGACTGTGTGGACTGCAAAGAGAAAACCAAAACGCATGTAAAGTCAATATTAATTTATTAAGGAAAGTGAATATAAATAAACACACCGCCAATCACAAACTATATAAAATAAACCCACAACAAGACAGTGACTCAAAAACAGCAACAGACAACAAGCGAGAACAATAGAAGGGCTATACCAGAATCGTAAACGTTAGCCAGCCCAGGGTCATACACAAGGAATTAGCAGATGGGGGAAAGGACAGGATAGGAGAGGGGGAAGGTAGACGGGATCAGGATACAGAGCAGGGATGCAAGGAAACAGGAACCAGGGCCAGGCTAGGCTCGGGATCGGGATCACAGGACAGGGCACAATGACGATACCAAGGCAACTTGTGTGTGTGATTTGCTGAGTATTTATACACATCTCCTGCAATCAGGCTCAGGTGATGCCTGATTGCAGGAGATAATGTCGGCTTCACACTGTCGGAAAGCACCCGCTGGTGGACACCGGTACTACGACCCACGGATCCAACATTGCCACCAGCAGGTGAAACCCTTTACTACAGGTCCTGGCTGTTAGAAGACACCCATTGGGGGACACCGGTACTACGATCCATAGACCCGGCAGCACCACCAACGGGTGAACACTTTCCTGACATTGCGCATATATTCATGCATATGCGTTCGTGCATTTTCACATGCATACCCGCAAACTTTTTCTCGCTTTCACAATATGTTAATGGTCATTTGCGCACAAATATGTGCATTATGAGGTGTGAATTACTGACTAAATATGCAGATTTTTCAATTATTATTTTTTTACTGAAGAATACACAGCTCCTGTGTGCATAGGCACATTACAATTAATAGATTGTATTTTAGCTCAGTAAAAATTAAGCTGTACTGAGCTTTTTCGAGCTGCAATGTGCAAGAGGCTTAAGTATTGTGTGGGTTTAAACCAATTATTTTGTTGTGCATTCATTCTTCATGCTCTGTGTCTGGTGGTGTGCCCCTTGTCTACGGTGTCCCTCTTTGCTATCTCAGAAAGTTGGATGGTTTGGTCTGGTATTGGCAGGAGAATGGTAGGAAGGTACTTTGAACATAACATGACTGCAGGATGGCATTCAACGGACCATACTAGATGTTTCATATGAAAACTTTAATCATAACTATTAAAAAAGCTAGACATTACATAGGGGCATTATCCCTGAGTTATACCTAAAAACCCAAGCACCAAGGTCAGACCCCCAGAAAAAAACTCTTAGCTCAGCTCTATACAATTAGAGTTAAAATGTAACCTGCCATATCAGACACTGCTTTCTGTCTGGTATTTCATCTCTTCTTGCATCAGAATACACTGTACACTTTTGCGCAATACAGTAATCTTACCTTTGAAATCACTTGGATGTTTGTTGGTTTAAAAAAAAAAAGAAGAAAAGAAGACTGTGCTGGTAGTGTAAAATCATGCATATTCTTCATGCTGGGGTTACTGTGCAACAGGTAAGTGGGTGAATCTGCAGCCAGACATGGGTCATGTCAATAGTCGGTACTGTCCTATGGAGGTCAAAGATCAAGGTGCTGCAACATAGCAGTCGTGTTAACATGCATGAGGTGATCTGAGGACCTGAACAGGTAGACAAGAGTACGTGTGGCCTTACATGAACTGTTTTACTGTAGTAATGTGGCTGTTGAGGGGGGGGGGGCGAGCAGGCAAGTCAGGACACTCTCTACTTTGCAGATAGAGAAAGGAGCTGTGTGTTAGTGGGTCCTCCTGACACTCCTGCTCGCCCCCTCCCCCTCAAGAGGCTTTGTCCACACCAGGAAGAAAGCCTTGCATTACGGTGTGTAGTTACAGACAGAAGAACAGGAAGTGAGGATTTCTCAGAAGAAATAAGGACATTTAAAATAGGGTGACCAGACATCCCCAGTTTCAGGGGACAGTCCCCTGATTGAGGACTAGTGTTGCTCACGAATATTCGCATTGCGAATATTCGCTACGAATATTGCATATTCGAGTATTCGCGAATAACTCGAATATCGCGGCGAATATTCGCTATGGCGAATATTCGTATTTTTTCAAATTTATTTTTAAAACAGATCACATCCTAGTGATCTCCATCGACGTCTAAAAGCATTGCTGGTATGATTAGAGACCCTGGGCCGAGTAGCTGAGGCGATCCTTTTATGTTGCCGAAAATTCGCATTGCGACTTTTCGGCAACATAAAAGAATCGCTTCAGCTACTCGGCCCTTCTTTTGCATCAGAGCCAATCAGAATAACTTGAATATTCGACAAACGGAATATTGCGCGATTATCTTCTCCGCCCTTCTTTTGCATCAGAGCCAATCAGAATAACTCGAATATTCGGCAAAAGGAATATTGCGCGATTATCTTCTCCGCCCTTCTTTTGCATCAGAGCCAATCAGAATAACTCGAATATTCGGCAAAAGGAATATTGCGCGATATTCCTTTTGCCGAATATTCAAGTTATTCTGATTGGCTCTGATGCAAAAGAAGGGCGGAGAAGATAATCGCGCAATATTCCTTTTGCCGAATATTCGAGTTATTCTGATTGGCTCTGATGCGCCCTTCTCCGCCCTTCTTTTGCCCCCTTATTCTCCTTTCTTTTAAGTAGAGTTAGTGTAGAGTTAGTGTTTAGTGCATATTAGTTTAGTAATACAGGAAATGATCTCCGTTTATGAGAATTTCGCAATCATTTTCGCATTAGCAAATTTTTTTTTGGATAAAATATCACGAATATTCGATATTAGCGAATATTCGCAAATATTCTTCTATATATTCGCGCAATATCGCGAAATCGAATATGGCGTATTCCGCTCAACACTATTGAGGACACTGTCCCCAGACCAAGTCTGTCCCTGGTTTTGTCCCCAGATTGGATTTAATAGGGGGCAGGGGCAATTTCAAAGACAGTCAGTGCTAAATCAAAATAATAAAATTAGATTTACACCCCCCGCTCCGCTGTGGCCTACTAGCATAGGGGGGTTGTATTTTTCCCAGAATATGTGCCCCTTTCTGATTATCATGTGCTGGTCGGAGCGGAGGGAATATTTCTTCAGTTTCGGTCCGTATTCATCCGATTCCACATAGGGGAGAGCGGAGGAGAGACAGGGCGCTCTCTAGACAGTGTGCGGGGACCGCCCTGTCTGCCGACAGCTCAGCGGGGATTACGGATGATCCCCACTGAGCCGACGGACACACACGGAGCGGACCCTTAGACTTGAGAGGCTGTGAGGTGGGGGGCCACGGGCAGAGAGTCGCTGATTGCCGCCATTACTAAGAAAAAATATGTCCTTGGTTTTAATTTTAAAAATCTGGTCACCTTAATTTAAAAGCAAAATGGAAGGATAAGGTAAGTAAAGGAGGACTGCACTAAGGTAAAGGAAGCTATTTAGGGTAAAAAAAAATTTCCTTTACAACCCCTTTAAATTAGTGGTCTTTGATTTTTTTGGGCACCAATAATACAAACAACTGAATTAAAATTCAGAGATAATAGTCTACAACATATTAAAAAGCAACAAACGTAAATTTACATAGATTCAAAACCATATTCCGTATATTACGCCCCTCACATTTTTGTAAATATTTTATTCTATCTTTTCATGTTATGCCGTGTACACACGAACATTTTCCGGCATGAAAAAAAACTACATTTTTAAAGACGTCATTTAAAATGATCGTGTGTGGGCTTCACATCGTTTTTCATGTTCTAAAAAACGACCAAAAAAAAATTCAAACATGCTGCATTTTTTTATGTCGTTTTTCAGGTTGTAAAAAATGATCGTGTGTGGGCTAAAACAACGTTTTAAACCCGCGCATGCTCAGAAGCAAGTTATGAGATGGGAGCGCTCGTTCTGGTAAAACTACCATTCATAATGGAGTAAGCACGCTGTAACAGACAAAAAAGCGTAAACAAGGAATCAGCTAAAAGCAGCCCAAAGGTTAATAGAACTTCCTCTTAGGGCCACGTAAAGAGACTGGTCCGAAGGACCGTTTTCATCGGACCACGCTGAAGTGGTCTGATGTGTGTACATACCATCAGTCCAAAATTCCATCGGGCCAGAACGCGGTGACGTAGAACACGACGACGTGCTGAAAAAACAAAGTTCAATGCTTCCAAGCATGCGTCGACTTGATTCTAAACATGCGTGGGTTTTTGGTCCGATGCTTTTGTGTATTAACCATCGTTTTGGTCCGACGGACAGGTGTCCGTCAGACAGATTTTAAAGCAATTTGGTCCGATGAAACTGGTCTTCAGACCAGTTTCATCGGACCGGTCTGATCGTGTGTACGTGGCCTTAGAGTGTCGTCGTACGTGTTGTTCGTCACCGTGCTTTGTTCATCATTTTTCAAAAAACGATGGTGTGTGGGCAATATCGTTTTTAACCACTTGCCTACTGTGCACCTACACCCCCTTCCTGCCCAGACGAAATTTAAGCTTCCGGCACTGCGTCGCTTTAACTGACAATTGCGCGGTCGTGCGACGTGGCTCCCAAACAAAATTGGCGTCCTTTTTTTCCCACAAATAGAGCTTTCTTTTGGTGGTATTTGATCACCTTTGCAGTTTTTATTTTTTGCGCTATAAACAAAAATAGAGCGACAATTTTGAAAAAAAATGCAATATTTTTTACTTTTTGCTATAATAAATATCCCCAAAAATATATAAAAAAAATATTTTTTTCCTCAGTTTAGGCCGATACGTATTCTTCTACATATTTTTGGTAAAAAAAAAAATGCAATAAGCGTTTATCGATTGGTTTGCGCAAAATTTATAGTGTTTACAAAATAGGGGATAGTTTATGGCATTTTTATTATTTTGTTTTTTTACTATTAATAGCGGCGATCTGCGATTTTTTTATTGGGACAGCGACGTTATGGCGGACACTTCGGACATTTTTGGGACCATTTACATTTATACAGTGAACAATGCTATAAATATGCATTGATCACTGTATAAATGTGACTGGCAGTGAAGGGGTTAACCACTAGGGGGCGGGGAAGGGGTTAAATGTGTGTCCTATGAGTGTTCTAACTGTAGGGGGAGGGGGGGTGACTGGGGGAGGTGACCGATTGTGTCCCTATGTACAAGGGACACAGCATCGGTCTCCACTCTCCCTGACAGGACGTGGAGCTCTGTGTTTACACACACAGCTCCACGTCCCCGCTCAGTTACTGGGCAATCGCGTGTACCCGGCGGCAATCGTTGCCGCCGGCACTCGCACCGGGATCCCAGCAGAGCGGCGCGTGTGTACGCGGCATTACAACACTGAAGAAATTACACTTTGCTACTATGTAAAGTAGTGAGTATACAGCTTGTATAACAGTGTAAATTTGCTGACCCCTCAAAATAACTCAACACACATTAATGTCTAAGCGACTGGGAGTCTAAAGGGCTCCTGCTGCACCGCTGGGATCCCGCCATAGGCCCTGGCGAGTACCGATCAGGCGGCCGCGATCGGCGACTGCGTGGGGACACCACCCCGCTGTCCTGTGACCCCCCAGCTTCGTCTACTAAAAAACCCCCCACCTGCTCCTCTAACCAACCTGGTCCCCGGGAGACCGCCGCGGAGCGCAGCCGCGCTAGGATGTGGTCCACGTTTTCCATGGCTTTCTAGGCCTAACAGTGCAGGGAGCAGAGAAAAACCTGCCTCCCTGTAAAATTCCTCCCAACTTGTGTCACGTGGGTTCCCCCGCCCCCGTATATATAGGGCTCCTCCCCCCTGACTCTTCCAAGCCTACGGCCACTCCCCTGAAAGCACCTCCTTCCAAAGTTAACCCTCTGTTGGCCATCTTCCACCCCAGTCATGCCCGGCCCTCCATTATCATTTTGTCCTGTCACTCCGGGCCTCTCTAAACCGCTGGCAACAAAAGTGATTACACCCTTAAGTGAAAATGTCAAAATTGGGCCCAATTAGCCAATTTTATTCCCCTGTGTCCATATGACTCGTTACGTGTGAATGGGGAGCAGGTGTGTTAAATTTGGTGTTATCGCTCTCACTCTCTCCTACTGGTTACTCACTTTTGTTGCCAGCGGTTTAGACATTAATGGCTGTGTGTTGAGTTATTTTGAGGGGACAGCAACTTTACACTGTTATACAAGCTGTACACTCACTACTTTACATTATAGCAAAGTGTCATTTCTTCAGTGTTGTCACATAAAAAGATAGAATAAAATATTTACAGAAATGTGAGGGGTGTACTCACTTTTGTGAGATACTGTATGACAGGCATCACCAAATGGCAGACTGCCATCTGGATCCGGATCAAGCTGCTGTCCCATCTGGAGTTCTGGACCCCTGGTTGTGCCATTTAAGACCCTTCCTTCCCCCTAGCATTTGCTGCTGTCATCGTCAAGGCAGTGCGGAGAGCCAGATATAGTAATGAGAGAGCCCCTTTACATCACTCCTCCACCACACATAGCACTGCCCCCTGCAAATCTACCTCCCACCAGCACTTGACCCCCTTCACATCACCCCCCAAATCACTGCTCCCTTTACATCTCCACCACTTGACCCCCTTCACATTACCATCCTACCACAGCGCTACTCCCCTTTCACATCACCCTCCCCCTTCATGCCACAATAATGTGATCTGCCCCTTCACATTTGCCACCCCCTTCAAATCAGCCCCCACACACACAGCAGTGCCATCTTCACCTCAATCTCTGCCTCTCCACTCCCCCTTCACAGCCATGTCCTCTTGCCTACCTTGCACAGAGCAGAGGAGCAGCCAGGAGGCACAGGAGCACAGGATGGAGGGTGGGAGTAGGGGGCTGCCAAGGGAAACTTTTCCTTGGTTACAATCACTTTAAAATTTACAAAGAATCCCAACGTGTTTCAACCCAAAAGTTGTAAGTCTTCTTCAGGGGTTGGTATAGTGGTATGAGCTGTAACATGAACACATGTGAATAAACTGAACCAAAAGTACAAAACATAATAAAAATTTCAGATTTACGATGTATATAATGTATATATGTATGTATGGTAGCTTACACATAAAATTACTTAACCTAACATGATGTAGGATGGATGCCCTTACCAAGAGCGGTCACATGACAACCTCCAATATATAACACAAAGGATCCAATAAACTCTCCACAAAGTGATTTCTCAGCAAAATAAAGCATTGAGACATAGCTGGATGGGGGAGTTTGCTTTGAATATTAAAAATGAATTAAATGGTGTTTTTGGTTTGTGGTGCTCATATTCATTGTGGGAGTTATAGAGGAATACTTAATATAGGACAAATTTATAAAAAAAATATTTAACATTCACTATATTGCCAAAAGTATTGGGACACCTGCCTTTACACGCACATAAACTTTAATTGTGAACTTTGACTGTTCACAAGGTTTAGGAGTGTGTCTATGGGAATGTTTGACCATTTTTCCAGAAGCGCATTTGCATGCCTCCCAACATTTTTAAATGTTTTAAAGCGGGGGGGGGGGGGGGGTGGGGTTTGCCGCTGATCAGATCGAAGTTGTTGAGCAGGGGGGGGGGGCGGATCTAAGTTGTTGAGGGGGGGGTTGTCACTCATCTGTGCAGCACTCCGGTCAGCAGTCAGCATGTCTCCCCTCAGCATTCTCTTTTTTCCTCCCCTTGTTGGGGACTGCGGGAACATGCAGTCTGTGTGGGAAGTTCTCGCACAAAGCTGGGAGCATGAAATTGTCCAAAATGTCTTGGCATGCTGACGCCTTTTACAAATATATGTAGAAGAATACGTATCGGCCTTAACTGAGAACAAAAAAAAAAGTTTTTTTTTTTTTTAAATTCTAACACTCTTTGAATGGACTTGAGTTTATTTATTTATTTATTCATTCATTCATTTTTTATTTTTTTTGTACAATCTATTTCTATTTCACTATTTTCAGTGTATTGCTGCTCACTAAGTCTGCTATTCATTTATTAGATTTCACTTTATTGTTTATTCTCTTATTGTTCAATATTAGCGCCCCCTCCATTTACCATTACTGTTCAGTTCAGACCTTTGATGAGGTCTCTATCTTAGGGGAGCTGCTTATTCACTATAATTATATGTTGTTGTCACATTAATTTTTATTGGCGCGAGATACCACACCTTTTATGTTTATTATAGCAACAAGTAAAAAATATATATATTTTTTTAAATTGTCGCACTTTTTTTGTTTATAACGCAAAAAATAAAAACCGCATGGGCGATCAAATACCACCAAAATAAAGCTCTATTTGTGGGGAAAAAAGGACGCCAATTTTGTTTGGGAGCCACGTCGCACGACCGCGCAAATGTCAGTTAAAGCAACACAGTTCCGGAAGCTGAAATTTCGCCTGGGCACGAAGGGGGTTTATGTGCCCAGTAAGCAAGTGGTTAAGGATTGTATGATTTCTATGGGAATACTCCACATACCAAAAAGTGGCATTTGGCAACCTGCAGTCCTAAGCCGTAATACCTCAAAGCGGACCCTAGGTGGCGGATGCGGCTACAGAACGTGCACAGGAAGCTCTCAGGCCGCCATCTTTGTTGAGGGCTCCCGGCTCTGTGGAGAGAGGGCGCTCTGGGTATTCTTCGCTAATGACAGGGGGCGCTCTGGGCGGCTGCTGTCGCTTCTCGCTGGTTAATATGGCGGCGGCCTGGGCTGCGGCGGAGTCGCGGAGTCAGAGCCCGTGAATTGGGGATCTGAGGACCGCCGCCCGGTTGTCATCGTGAAGTGAGACCGGGAAGGAGGAAACGGGTCCTGCCAGGGGTGAGCCGTCCATAGAGCCGCCGGCCGCCGAGAGGATCATGTGACCGGCTCACCTGGGGCCATCCCGGTGGCTGTTGCTGCAGAGGCGGAGAAGCGGCTCAAGAGAGGCCGGGGATGGGCCAGCAGGTAGGCCGGGAGCCACCCGGGGCACCGCCACCGCCCAGAGGGAACCGGAGTACCGGGAGCAGACCGAGCCACCAACCGGGGACCACTGGGAGCCGCAGGAGAGAGCCGACCGGGAAGAGCAACCCTGACAACGCTGGCTTCAATATCTTCACCCAGCACGGTGAGTGTCACCGACACTGAGGGGGTCAGGGACAGACCCGAGGGGTTCAGGTCGGGGACAGACAGGAGGGGTTCAGGTCGGGGACAGACCGGAGGGGTTCAGGTCGGGGACAGACCGGAGGGGTTCAGGTCGGGGACAGACCGGAGGGGTTCAGGTCGGGGACAGACCGGAGGGGTTCAGGTCGGGGACAGACCGGAGGGGTTCAGGTCGGGGACAGACAGGAGGGGTTCAGGTCGGGGACAGACCGGAGGGGTTCAGGTCGGGGACAGACCGGAGGGGTTCAGGTCGGGGACAGACCGGAGGGGTTCAGGTCGGGGACAGACCGGAGGGGTTCAGGTCGGGGACAGACCGGAGGGGTTCAGGTCGGGGACAGACCGGAGGGGTTCAGGTCGGGGACAGACCGGAGGGGTTCAGGTCGGGGACAGACCGGAGGGGTTCAGGTCGGGGACAGACCGGAGGGGTTCAGGTCGGGGACAGACCGGAGGGGTTCAGGTCGGGGACAGACCGGAGGGGCTCAGGTCGGGGACAGACCGGAGGGGCTCAGGTCGGGGACAGACCGGAGGGGCTCAGGTCGGGGACAGACCGGAGGGGTTCAGGTCGGGGACAGACCGGAGGGGCTCAGACCGGGGACAGACCGGAGGGGCTCAGACCGGGGACAGACCGGAGGGGCTCAGACCGGGGACAGACCGGAGGGGCTCAGACCGGGGACAGACCGGAGGGGCTCAGGTCGGGGACAGACCGGAGGGGCTCAGGTCGGGGACAGACCGGAGGGGCTCAGGTCGGGGACAGACCGGAGGGGCTCAGGTCGGGGACAGACCGGAGGGGCTCAGGTCGGGGACAGACCGGAGGGGCTCAGGTCGGGGACAGACCGGAGGGGCTCAGGTCGGGGACAGACCGGAGGGGCTCAGGTCGGGGACAGACCGGAGGGGCTCAGGTCGGGGACAGACCGGAGGGGCTCAGGTCGGGGACAGACCGGAGGGGCTCAGGTCGGGGACAGACCGGAGGGGCTCAGGTCGGGGACAGACCGGAGGGGCTCAGGTCGGGGACAATATTATAGATCATATATATCACCCACCATCTCTTCACATCACCTATTCTATAGACCAGTGATGGCGAACCTTGGCACCCCAGATGTTTTGTAACTACATTTCCCATGATGCTCATCTACACTGCAGAGCATCATGGGAAACATCTGGGGTGCCAAGGTTCGCCATCACTGCTCTAGTACATATATCCTATAATACAAATCACCAATACTATGATACAGGTCAGAAATACTAATTGCCAATACTTTAGGCCTAGGTTCACTGATATGCGATGTGGGAATCGGAGTTCAGCGCCGGTTCCTGCATCTCGCCTGCAGGCAGTTCACACTGCTCTCTGCGTACCGCTGCGGGTGTCCATACAATGTTAATGACAGCCCCTGATCGGTTCACAGTGCCAACTGTGTATTCGGACAGGAATCGGATCACATGAGTGAGAACACCTATGCAAGCCGATTGCAGTGCAGGGGGAATCCAATGCAACTGTATAGCTGAAGTCGCACTGCACAGACATCGCATGTGATTGGCCCCTGTGTGGTCTGAGATCACACAAGTGTGAACCTGGCCTCGTACTAATCAGCAATTCTATATTATATGTCGGCAATCCTAGAATACTTATTGCAATGCAGTAATAACTGATGAGGATGTGTGCTATTTGTCACTTATATTACATGTCACTCATCATATACTAAACATCACCCATCAATGACTGGATGTATATACTCCAATAGCAGGCCTAGTTCAGTCACCATGGCAACTGTAAAATTGTCTGGCAACCAGGCCATTGAATGCCATTGACATCTGTCCCTCTGATCGTTGCACTGCCGGCTCTGTCATCCGTTGTCACAATGTTCCCTCCTTCTATGCCAGGTCATTAGTGTCAGTCTGTTTCCTTACTCCTCCCCTTTTCTTTCCCCCTCCCCCAGGAGGGTATCCAAAATAACCCTACTTACATGCCCAGCAAACCTAGTATTGACCGGATGCGATCCGCCACACCCTGCCCATGGTCCTCCAGCCAACGAGTATCCCTGCTCCTGCACCTTCCTGAGATATGACAGGGATATTCAAGGAGTCTGCGGAGCAGGGACACATAGAGACAGGCTGGACTAGAATAGCAATGAGAATGTAAATAAAGAAAATACTATAAGCCCTGGTCCACACCAGTGTGACTTGCCATTCGATTTGACAGCTCAAAGTCATAAGACGAATCGCATTCCATTTGTAACAATGGAATTTTAAAGTCTTTGAAAAAGGTTCCTGCGCTATTTCTGTGCAATTTCACTGCAACTTGCACTGACCTCTGCAAGCCGCACCTGAAGTCGCACTGATAGTCGGCTTTGAAGTCATTCTGAAGTAGCGCAACTTCAAAGCCATACTGGTGTGAACCAAGGTTTACACACATCACCGACAGCAGTATATGTACTACATACAGTAAAACCTTGGTTTGAGAGTAACTTGGTTTGAGAACATTTTGCAAAACAAGCAACATTTTAATACATTTTGACTTGATATACAAGCGATGTCTTGATATAAGAGTAGTGTCATGTCGCAACTGAGTATAAAAGAGAAGAGAGGAGCCTCTAAGTCAGAGGTGGCAAACACAAGGCCCGCGGGCCGAATGCGGCCCTCTAGGCCATTTCATGCGGCCCTCGCACCTCCTCAGTCTTCCTCCAAACCCCTACTTTCTGCTTTCAAGCAATGCATCCAGCTTCTTCCCAGCAGCAGCATAAGGAAGGGGGGTGCACTGTGATGTACGGGAGAGGGGGGGGACTCAACTTCTGATAGTGGGGTGGTTCTTTACATTTAATGTAAGGGGAGGGAATGCGCTGGACATCTAATCTTACAGGTACAACCGGCCCTTTTGAGGGCAACCATAATGCTGATACGGCCCACGATGAAATTGTTTGACACCCCTGCTCTAAGTGTAGCAATATGGTTACATTTAATGAAGGTACAACATTTAGCAACTTATTGCTACACTTAGAGGTGCCTCTCTTCTCTTTAACCACTTGCTTACTGGGCACATATACCCCCCTCCTGCCCAGGTGAAATTTCAGCTACCGGCACTGCGTCGCTTTAACTGACAATTGCGCGGTCGTGCGATATGGCTCCCAAACAAAATTGACGTCCTTTTTTTCCCCACAAGTAGAGCTTTCTTTTGGTGGTATTTGATCATCTCTGCGGTTTTTATTTTTTGCGCTATAAACAAAAAAAAAAATACAATATTTTTTACTTGTTGCTATAATAAATAGCCCAATTTAAAAAAAAAATTTTTTTTTTGTATTCTACATATTTTTGGTAAAAAAAAAAAACATTTTTGGCACCATTCACATTTATACTGCGATCAGTGCTATAAATATGCACTAATTACTGTATAAAGGTGACTGGCATTGAAGGGGTTAGGAAGGGGTTAAATGTATTCCCTGCATAGTGTTCTAACTGTAGGTGGAGGGAGGTGACCGATCTGTGTCCCTATGTACAAGGGACATAGATCGGTCTCCTCTCCAGAGACAAGACGCCGTCTCTGTGTAAAACGGCAACGAGAGATGATCTCATATGTTTACATATGAGATCATCTCTCATTGGTCGCGCAGATCGCATAGCAAACGGCCACTCTGAATGGCCGTTCGCCACGATCTGTGATTGGCTGTGTCCAAGGGACACGGCCAACACAGAATTTCCCCGCTGCGCGCTCGGGAGCGTGCGCGGGGAACGCCAAAAGGGGAGGCCGTCAATTGACGGCCTGTTGGCAATTCAGGTCCGCTCTGAAGCCGTCATTCGGCTATAGCGCGGACCTCAAGTAGTTAAGACCCCTTTCACACTGACACGTTTTTTAGGCGGTTCAGCGCTAAAAATAGCGCTGCTATACCACCTGAAAAAATCATGCCCTGCAGGCCTCAATGTGAAAGCCCGAAGGTGCGCTAGCAGGACCGCTCCAAAAGTCCTGCTAGCCGCATCTTTGGAGCGGTATAGGAGCGGGGTGTTTACCGCTCCTTCCTATTGAAATCAATGGGAAACCACGGTAATACCGCCCGCAATGCGCCTCTACAGAGGCACATTGTGGGCGGTATTACCCCTTTTTCAGCCGCTAGCGGGTGTTAAGACCGCACCGCTAGCGGCCGAATATCGTGGTAGATACGACCGTATAGCGGCGCTAAAAATCACGCCACTATACCGTCACTGCACCTCCACTGCCCCGTGTGAAAGGGGGCCTTATACTCTGTAACTCCTGCTGGATTTTGCTTCTAATCCTTTTGTGGAGGCTTCAATTTGTGGATGGACATTTTATGATTTCATATTCTATCACATTGCTATAATCTCTTTATATGGACTATAAACTGAAGTACCTATGAATAAATGGTTGTGGAACAAATCATCTGAGTTTCCATTATTTCTTATGGGGAAATTCGCTTTGATATACAAGTGCTTTGGATTATGGAACCAATTATGCTTGCAATCCAAGGTTTTACTGTATTCCTAATACTATGATACATGTCACCCATCATATAGTACACATCACAATGACAGGATGTATATACTCCTATAGCAATATAATAGCAGTGACCATGTAAACAAAGATACTAGAATACTTATCACCATTACTTTAATACATATCCTCCTGAAAATACCAGTTCCCTGACTGTCGTGACGATCCATGGGGCAGGGTACCCCAGTGTGGCTCCTAGCTCTGGGTGAGATTTGTTCAGGCTTGTCCTATAGTACATATCCCCTATCACTGTGAGGATGTACACAGAACAGCCATAACATTATGACCACTGACAGGCAAAGTGAGTAACGTTCACTATCTTGTTGCAATGGCACCTGAAAATCAGTGAGCTATATAAGGCAATAGGTGAACATGTTGTCCCTGAAGTTATGTGTTGAAAACAGAAACATGGACAAGCATAAGGATTTGAGCAACTTTGACAACAGTCAAAGCCAAGAACGCCTTCATTGGGTACTTGAGCATCATAACTGGACCACAGAGCGATGGAAGGTGGTGGCCTGGTCTGATGAATTTAAAGCGGAGGTCCGCCTAAATTTTTTTTATTAAAAGCCAGCAGCTACAAATACTGCAGCTGCTGACTTTTAATAAATGGACACCTACCTGTCCAGGGTGCCCGCAATGTCGGCAGCCGAAGCCGATCAATCTCTCGACTGCCCCCGCTGACATCCTCGGTGAGGGAATCAGGAAGTGAAGCGTTTCGCCTTCACTTCCCAGATCCCTACTGCGCATGCAATAGTGGGCCCCGCTGTCTCCTGGGACCAGTGTGTTTCCCAGAAGACAGCGGGGGTGGGGGGGGGGCGAGTCTGAGTCTATGCCCGGAAGTGGGTGCAAATACCTATCTGCACCCCTCCCCCTGAAAGGTGCTAAATGTGACATTGGAGGGGGGGGGGGGGATCCCGAAAAGCGGAGGTTCACTTTTTGTGTGGACCTCCATTTTAAGAATGTTTTGAGGTGTTGGCTTGACATCCAAATTCTCCAGACCTCAATCCAATAGAGCACGGAGCTCACACCTTGCAACCCACAGGAGTTAAAGAATCTGCTACTCATGGCTTGGTGCCAGATATCACTGCAAACCTTCATAGGTGTAGTGGAGTCCATGCCTCAATGGGTTCTCATGGATAGTCCTAGTGTTACTGTATGGCTGATCAGTGTATTTACTCCGATAGTACATATCCCCAATACTGTGAGGATGTAAAGTGGGGAAAATAATTATTTGATCCCTTGCAGATTTTGTAAAATTGCCCACTTACAAAGAAATGAAGGGTCTATAATTTTTATCACCGGTGTATTTTAAATAAGACAGAAAATCAACCAAAAATCCTGAAAAAACAAATGATACAAGCGTTATAAATTGAGTTGCAGTTCAGTGAGTAAAATTATGATTTGATCCCCAAGCAAAACACAACTTGGTACTTGGTGGAGAAGCCCTTGTTGGTGAGCACAAAGGTAAGACGTTTCTTGTAGCCGGTGACCAGGTTTGCTCACATCTCAGGAGGGATTTTGGTCCACTCTTCTTTAGAAATGTTCTGTAAATTCTTAAGGATTCTTGGCTGTCACTTGGCACCTCGAAGTTTTAGCTCCCTCCATAAAATCTCTATAAGATTAAGGTCTGGAGACTGGCTAGGCCAATTCATGACCTTAATATGCTTCTTCTTGAGGCACTCCTTCATTGCCTTGATGGTATGTTTTGGGTCATTGTCATGTTGGAAGGGCCCATCTTCAGTGTTCTGGCTGAGGGAAGATTATTCTCATCCAAGATTTTACAATATATGGCCCCTCAATGTGGCAAAGTCGGCCTGTGCCTTTAGCAGAGAAACGGCCCAAAAGAATCATGTTTCCACCTCCTGTGCTTGACTGTAGGGGTGGTGTTCTTGGGGTCATAGTCGTCATTTTTCTTCCTCCAAACAGCGCGAGTCCAGTTAATGCCAAAGAGCTACATTTTGGTCTCATCTAACCACAGCACTTTCTCCCAATCCTTCTCTGAATCATTTAGATGTTTGTTGGCAAACTTCAGACGGGCCTGTACATGTGCCTTCTTGAGGAGGAGGACCTTGCGGGTGATCCATGATGGCGTATTGTGTTGCCAGTGGTTTGTTTGGTGACTGTAGTCCCAACTGCCTTGAGATCATTCACAAGCTCCTCCCGTCTAGTTCCGGGTGGATCCCTCACTTTTCTCATTATCATCCAAACACCATGAAGCAAAATCTTGCATGGAGATCCAGACCGAGGGCGTTTTGATGGTTGGTTTGTATTTCTTCCATTGCGAAAAATTTCTCCAACAGTTGTTTCCTTCTCAGCAAGCTTCTTGCTGATGGTCTTGTAGCCCATTCCAGCCTTGTGAAGGTCTACAATGTCCCTGATGTCCTTTAACAGCTCTTTGGTCTTGCTCATGGTGGTGAGGTTTGAATGGAAGAAAGATTCTGTGGACAGGTTTCTTTTATACACATAAAGAGTTGTCGTTGGGAGCTCCACCTTAAAGCGGATGGCCCATTACATTTTTTTTTTTAAAAGCCAGCAGCTACAAATGCTGCAGCTGCTGACTTTTAATACTAGGACACTTACCTGTCCTGGAGTCCAGCGGCGTCCGCAGCAGAGGACGAGCGTTCGCTCGTCTCTCTGCTGCTCCCCCCTCCATCCACGGTGAGGGATTCAGGAAGTGAAGCGCTGCGGGTTTACTGCCCGGTTCCCTACGGCGCATGCGTGAGTCGCGCTACGCCCGCCGATTGGCTCCCGCTGTGTGCTGGGAGCCGAGAGTTCCCAGCACACAATGGGAAAAACCCATCTTTTGCCCGAGACTGCGGGCCGGAAGTGGGTGAAGATACCTGTCTTTAGACAGGTATCTGCACCCCCCTCCCCCTGAAAGGTGTCAAATGTGACACCTGAGGGGGGGGGGAGGGTTCCGATCAGCGGATCTTCACTTTAGGGTGGAGATCTGCTTTAAATTGGCAGGACTAATCTGTACCACATGAGCACATATTGTAGTAGTCTGTGGAAACCAGAATTATTGGTGGTTGGTAGGGGATCAAATACTTTATTTAAAGGAGTTGTAATGGCTCATGTTTTTTCACCTTAATGCATCCTATGCATTAAAGGAGTTGTAAAGGATTTATTTTTTATTTTTTTGCTGAAATGACTGTTTACAGGGTAAAGAGGCATAATAGTTAACTGATTCCTTTTAAAATTGATTAAAAATAGATTAAAATCAATCATATAATGTACCTGTAGTTTTTTAGTTTAGTTTTTGCATCTAGTTTCATTTTTGCATGTTATGCTGTATCTGTGCTATACAGAGCCATAGAGCAGTGATGGTTTGCAAAACGAAACTTGAAGCTCCCAGTACTGTGGTCCTCAGGAAATGGAGAACCAGGAAGTGTCCAGAACAGAGGAGAATTACAGCAACATCAGAGCAAAAATGAACAATGAGGACATGAAACCAGGACTGCAGTAAGGTAAAAGAAGCTATTTGGCTAAAAAAAAAAAATTTGTTTAGTGACCCTTTAAGGTGAAAAAACACCTGGCAGTCGCTGGCCCCCTGTTTTATTTACCTGAGCCCATTCATCTCCTCGGTGCGTCCCCGCCGTCTTTCTCTCCACCGAGTCCCGGCTTTGATTGGATAGCAGTGCAGCCAGCTCCCACTGCTGTCAATCAAATTCAATGACGCGGGGGCCAGTCATACACTCGGCGTCCCCGAGGGGATGTTCGGGGCCGCTCTGCGCAAAAGGAGCTGCCCAGTGGGGGTAAGTATGATGTGTGTTTTTTTGTTTTTCTTTTTTAAACCGAAGCTTTAGTATCTCTTTAACTCAATTTATAATATTTGTATCGTGTTTTTTTTTTTTTACCTGGATTTTGTTTGACATTCTGGCTCTATCATTTAATATACACCTATGATAACTATAATTATAGATTGGTCATTTATTTTTAAGTGGGTGAACAAAGTCTACAGGGGATCAAATTATTTTCCCCACTGTACAGTTTATACTCCCTATAGTAAATATACCAGATCATGAGAAAGGTATAGGGGCTTCTTCCATTACTGATCTCTTCTTGGGGGAATACTGATTTCTTGTCTGCCATGCTGATTCTTTGGCTTCATCCCCTCTATAGACCTAAGAAGTTCTCAGTTTTCCTGGGACCTGAGTGGAGGACCCATTTATTTCTATAGCGCTTTTCTCCTCTTTATCTGATGTTGGGACAGAAGGTGAGGTATCCTTGGGGTAGACAGGCGCTAATGAATCGACTAACGTGTCTTTGGAGTGTGGGAGGAAACCCATACAACTTGCAAAATCTGGTGGCTGATTGATTTCTGTGCCTAGCTGCACCTGATTTTGCACTCTCCAGATTTAGGCTGGGGTCACACTTATGCGTATCCTTGCATCCAATTCCAATGACAGGAGACTGACCAGCTCTCAAAAGAGCCGGTTCACACACCTCCACGGTGGCCACGTTCTGCACTGGAAAAAGGTCCTGTGTGTCTTTGGCTCAGTTTCATGTTCGGATTCAGGCAAAAATTTGGCCCTGATTCGCATCTGAAACGGAGAACAGGGATGCACTGGACCCCCTTGCTGTGAGCCGCGGCCGCCGCTAGTGTGGACCCAGCCTTAGTAAATAACCTCTGTGTCCTGACCAGGACTCAAACTGAGGACCCCAGTGCTGCAAGGCAGAAGTGCTAACCGTTAAGCCATTTTAATCTGTAGTCTTTTAGTCTTTAGCTTCCATCATCTTCAGTGGTTGTAGGTTTAGGAAGGTGCAGGTTGCGGGACAATATTTCAGCTACTAAACGAGGAATACCACACTTTGTTATATGACAGTAATTAAGCTACATGCATAAGTGAGGGGAAAACAGGTTTTCATTATAACAAGCCATAGGGATTCTCATCATTCTCCCATACAGCATTGGGATTATGAGTGGGAGAATCTGGTTGCTAGGACAACGGTACCCTTTAGTGATTGCATTCTACTGCGAGAAGGTGGTGTACTTGCTTTATTAATACATGACTCTCCAAGGGGGATGTGTCCAGTCCTGTGAGTCCTGTTTGTAGTGTACATGGTGTACCAAAAGTCTGGATCCATAGGCCTCAAAGTATTAGAAGTCATAATTTCAATCTCTATGAAATGCATCTGGTCCAGGGACTGTGTGTGGAATGTTGTACATTCTTACAACAGCGGGACCTCATTCTTCTTTTTGATAGAGCCTCATTTTATCTCTGTGGTAGTGTTAGAGATACAATTCATGTTACTGATGTGAAATCAATCCAAACCGGATGGGTGAGGGCCATTTTCAAACTGATCCACAGCTGATGGTGTGGGTGAGGATATTCAGTGACAGATTGATTGGACCATATTTCTTTGATGGTAAAGTAACTGAAAGCTTACCTCTGTACTTGACCATTTTTTATCTCACTTATGACATTCTATTGTTCACGTTACCGTGTATACTTGAGTATAAGCAGAGGCAACTAATTTTACCACAAAAAATAAGGGAAAACGTATTGACTCGAGTATAAGCCTAGGGTTGAAGGAAAAAATCCTGGATCGCCGCACTCCTCGGAAAACGATGTCTTTATTTAAGCATAAGCAAACAATAAAATTCCAATAGGAAAAAACAGCCAAAATGCATGCAGTCAAAAACGGTGAGTGGACAAGGAGAAAAGGGCTGACATGTTTCACATCATGTGATGCTTACTCGTAGCTAGTGAACAAATGACCTGGATCATGTCAGCCCATGTCGGCCCATGTCAGCCCTTTTCTCCTTGTCCACTCACCGTTTTTGACTGCATGCATTTTGGCTGTTTTTTCCTATTGGAATTTTATTGTTTGCTTATTCTTAAATAAAGACATCGTTTTCCGAGGAGTGCGGCGATCCAGGATTTTTTCCTTCAATCCATGCTAATTGTGCACAGCCAGCACCCTCTTGGTTTGTTTGGGACGGAAGCAACGGGGATTATTTGTTTTATGGAGCGGTACACTTCTCTTTACTATAAGCCTAGGGTGTCCATGTGCATGCCTCACTGTGCCCATGGCTAATTGTGTCCATGACTAGACATGGGAGTACTGGGGCTACATGTGTGCCAAGTTTCGGGTCCAGGGGACCTACGACCGGCTGGTACCGGGTCCCCAAAGTCACGGGAGAAATGACCGTTTAACATTGGAGTCTATGGGAGAGGTGCCCAACTTTGAAAAATCGGTGCTCCCCGGCTGTAGGTCCCCTGGGCAACAAGCTTTGCACACTTGTAGAGGAAGAGTGGGGCTATATGTGTGCCAAGTTTGGGGTCCAGTGGACCTATGGCCAGCTGGTACCACGTCCCTAAAGTCTGGGAGATCGGGCGCAAAAAGGCGACTTGAGTATAAGCCGAGGGGGGGCATTTTCAGCACAAAAAAAAGTGCTGAAAAACTCGGCTTATACTCGAGTATATACGATACATAAAAATTGGCAGCAAGATGGTGCCCCAACAAACTTTGATATTGCTCTAAGAAATATTTGAATCAAACTTGTTCACGCAGGTTGACCCAAATGCGCGACCCAGTGGAATGGCCTCCTACTTCTTTAAGTTGGAATAAACTATATGGCTTACCTATAGGTACTAAACAAATATCTCCTAAACATGCACCATTTAGGAAATATTTACTTTAGATGCAGCCAGTAATGTCACCAGTGCATGCGCTCTAAAGAAACGGCATACGCGTGCTGTTTCTTTAGAGCCACGCCGTAAACAGCAACTCCCACACACGTGACACCTTCGTGTCTCGGCCATTTAAATCACCAAAACGCGCAAACCTGGGAGAAAGACAGGTGAAGACGGAAACACCTCTGACAGGGCGGGGTTTGTGCTGATCAATTATCAGCGCAGCCCCCCCGAGGATGCCAACACTGGACCACCAGAGATGCCCACCACAGGTATGCCACTCTAGACCACCAGGGGTGACAATCAGAAATTAACAATAGATGCCAATCAGTGCCCACAATAGGCATCACTGATTGGCAGGCATTATTGTTTGGCACTGGCATCTGTTAGTACAACACATTACAATACATTAGTGCCACCTATCATTGCCTATCTGTGCCGCCTATCAGTACCGCGTATTAGTGCCCATCAATGCCACCTCATCAGTGAAGTAGAAAACGTACTTATTTACAATGTTTTGTAACTGAAACAAAAAAGTTTTTTTTTTTTTTAAACTTTTCTGTCATTTTCTTTTATTTTTTAGCAGAAAATAAAAATCCCAGAAGTTATCAAATACCACCAAAAGAAAGCTCTATTTGTGGGAACAAAACGATACAAATTTAGTTTCGGTACAGTGTCGCATGACTGCGCAATTGTCATTCAAAGTGCAACAGCGCTGAAAGCTGAAAATTGGTCTGGGCAGGAAGGTGTATAAGTATGGAAGTGGTTAAATTAAAAAACCTTCTGTGTGCAACAGCCCCTCAGCACCCCCTAATTACTTACCTGAGCCCCATCTCTCTTCAGCGATGTCCACAAGTATCTAAACTGTCCGGGGACAGTCGTCCTGATTGGCTGAGACACAGCAGCGCCGCTAATGGCTCCCGCAGCTGTCAATCAAAATCAGTCAGCCAATCAGGGGAGAAAGGGGAAGGGGCCATGTCGGGGCTCCGTGTCTAAATGGATACACATAGCTCTGACTCGTTTCGGTTGCCCCCATAGAAAGTTGCTGACTGAGGGAGCAATCGATAGGAGGGAGGGGCCAGGAGCAGCAAAGAGGGACCCGAGAAAAGAAGGATCTGGGCTTCTCTGTGCAAAACCAGCTGCATAGAGGAGGCAAGTATAACATGTTAACTAAAAAAAACTAGGCTTTACAATCACTTTAAACTGCCCGGGGGCCCAATTCTTTTTTTCCTTTTGATGCAGTTTACTACCACTTTCAGAACAAACACCACTCAACATTTTTCTTTGTGGTCATTTGATTTCAGTAGTCTGTTGGAATGATCCCAGAATAATTGCACTAAGGAGGAAATTATCTCTGCATATAACAGCCGTAACATTAACGTATAACTAAAGGCAAAACCTTTTTGGAGAGGGATTAGAATCCCTGTCAGTTTTATTGCTGTCTGTGCCCCTGCTAGGGAGATTCACCCTCTGTTTGTCCTGTTTACTATTTATCATTAAAAGAAAATCCCACATTTTGGGCTGTTCCCTGAAAAGTAATAGAGGAAAAATCTTCCAATGGTGACCTGGGGTGTCCCCAAAGAATT
This sequence comes from Rana kukunoris, assembly GCA_029574335.1. Classification (NCBI taxonomy): domain Eukaryota; kingdom Metazoa; phylum Chordata; class Amphibia; order Anura; family Ranidae; genus Rana; species Rana kukunoris. Next base: position 179,400,527 of record CM056055.1, on the reverse strand, counting down.
CCTTTAGTTTGAAGGAATTTCCTCTCACTTCCTGATTGGCTATGTGACAGGGAGTGAAGGAAAATCTCCACATTGGGAAACATGGTGGAAAATTTCAGAGAGGTTATAACACTCCCGTGCATCCAAAATGAAAAAAAAAAGGTTTGCCTATAGTTCTACTTTAGAATTGCAGGTATGCCATTTTTTACATAGTTAGTGAATAAGCTTGGACCAATGTAACTATACATCTATATACCATACCTGTGGGATCCCTCTGGGCCAGGGATATCACATTTTTAAAGAAAAGGCCAATTTGCTATCCTTCAGACATAAGGGGGCCGGACTGTGGGCATTGGAAGTAGAAAAAGTCTGTCTGTGGAAATGAATAATGCCCCATCGTTGGTGTCATTGGATGGAATTCTGCCCCTTCATTGGTGTCAGTGGGGGCAGGAGTAGAGGAGAAATAAGAATAAATTGTGTGCAAAAAAAATCCAAAGCAGATGCCCCATTGTTGGTAAAAGTGGATGAAAACCATGCCCCGAGGGCTGGATGAAAGCAAGCAAAGGGCCGCAGTTTGGAGACTATCGCTCTAGATTAGGGATGAGCTTCGGCATGTTCATACAGTACACGTGCAGAGCCCGCCAGGGAGTCTGCACGGCGTTGCGCTAACCACAGACAAGGAGACATTCCCCAATCTATGCAGCCGAGCATTGGGGAATATGTCTTCCTGCTTGTGATTAGCGCAGCGCCGTGCGGGCTCTGTGCGAACACGCCGGAGCTCATCACTACACTAGAAGTTAAAAGTTACTGCAGTAGACACCGCTATTCCAGTGATGTCCACTAGCTTCCAGGTCTTGTGCCGAGTGGCTGCATTCTGCCCACGAGGAGGGGGAGACACTCGGTACGAGTGACCATTCAGATAATGATTTGCATTTTCCCAATGAATGCAAAGCATTCTCTAATTAGACATGGTGAGGTGCGAGATGTTCTTATTATACAGGATTTGTATAGCACCTTACAACATGAGGTCAGACAGTACAGTTATAGTACAATTTCTCTGCTTCGTCCAATCAGAGTACACTTTACATTCATTGAGTAAATGCAAAGCATTCTCTGAATGGCTCCTGTGCTGAGCAGCCGACCGCAATTGCGACCTGGTGCCCGGATTTTGTCGAGCCCTGATATACATGGTTACATTGAACCAGCTAGAGTAATATAGCTATGTAAAAAATGCTATAACTGGAATTAATCTTTTTAACCACTTCCTTACTGGGCATGTAAACCCCCTTCCTGACCAGGTGAAATTTCAGCTTGCGGCACTGCGTCGCTTTAACTGACAATTGCGCGGTCGTGCGATATGGCTCCCAAACAAAATTGGCGTCCTTTTTTCCCCACAAGTAGAGCTTTCTTTTGGTGGTATTTGGTCACCTCTGCGATTTTTTTATTTTTTGCGCTATAAACAAAAAAGGACGACAATTTTGAAAAAAAATACAATATTTTTTACTTGTTGCTATAAAAAATAGCCCAATTTAAAAAAAAAAAATCAGTTTAGGGCGATACGTATTCTTCTACATATTTTTGGTTAAAAAAAAAAAAAAAAAAATCGCAATAAGCGACTGGTTTGCGCAAAAGTTATAGCGCCTACAAGATAAGGGACAGAATTGTTATTTTTTATTATTTTTTTTTTTACTAGTAATGGCCGTGATCTGCGATTTTTATTGCGACTGCGACGTTATGGCGGACACATCGGACACTTTTGACACATTTTTGGCACCATTCACATTTATACTGCAATCAGTGCTATAAATATGCACTAATTACTGTATAAATGTGACTGGCAGGGAAGGGGTTAACACTAGGGGGTGAGGAAGGGGTTAATGTGTTTCCTGCATTGTGTTCTAACTGTGGGGGGATGGGGGGTGACCGATCTGTGTCCCTATGTACTAGGAACACAGATCGGTATGCTCTCTCTATGACAGGACGCTGTCATTGTGAGAGCCGGCAATGAGAGATGATCTCATATGTTTACATATGAGATCATCTCTCATTGGCCCATCAGATCGCATCGCAAACGGCCACTCTGATTGGCCGTTCGCGGCGATCTGTGATTGGCTGTGTCCAAGGGACACGGCCAGTACACAAGTTCCCCGCTGCGCGCGCTGGGAACGAGGAAAGGGGCTGCCATGAAAACACGGCAGCCCGGAGATTTAGAACCACCCTGCGGCCGTATATACTCGTACGGCTGTAGGGAAGTGGTTAAGAAATGTTCAACATTCTTGTATTTAAAGGACGTCATAAAGTCCAAGGCTGGGAGTTTAATCATTTACTCTAATACACTTTTTAGAGCTCATTTACCCGATTGAGTGAGAGGATGTAAAAACAGGCAGTTGAGCCAAGGTTAACAAGGCTAGCGGCCATTTTTGTACACACTGCCACGGTCCTGTGTGGCATTGGAAGTCGCAGACATGACGGCCACCAAACTCGACCCATGCAAGTGAATGGAACCATGCCCCAATCATGCGGTGCTGCAAGCTTTCCATGGTTACCAAATTAATAAATTATCCCTAAAATATATATATTTTTTTTCCTATGGATCCAGACTTTTGGGGCACACTGTGAATCGTGCCACAGAGAACAGGTGGTGAAAAACAATACTTTCACAATACCTTACAGCATAGGTGTCAGACTCCATTTCATTCAAATTTAAGCCGAGGGCAAAGCATGGATCAGCTAGCTACATGATCGGGCAAAAGCAGAATATACTATGGCAGAGGCGTCAAACTCCATTTCTGTGAGACTAGAAGCCCAGAGCACCCCCCCCCCCCTTACATCGGACATCAAGAGCCTCCCACCATTGAGATTTCTATATTTGTATTATTGATGGCGTCTATTTTTTGAATTGGCAAGTCCATCTCATATGTATATAAATCTACATGGCTGAATACATCCCATAAATTGGTTCACCAAAGAAGAGCCTAAGTTTGTGTGTTTCCATAGTTTTGATTTATTCAGTCCTGCAATAGAATAGTGGTGGGACCTTCTCACCTAGGTCTTGTGAGAAGTGCAAAAACGGTAATCTGTCCATATACAAAAGATGATATGTGCATCTTTAGCATCTGAGTTTGTCTCTGCATTCGCGTTCCTTGCTCTACGTACCCGCTGTCTCTGTTGTGTATGACTCCCACTCTCCCTGTTGAATTTTTAATTTATGGAAAAAGCAGCAGCAGGAGTAGAGGAGGAATAGGAGGAATACATTGTGTGCAAAAAACAAACTCCAAAGCAGATGAGAACTTGCTATTACGCTAGATCAGTAAGAAGATGGAGGTGGCCAGCCCACTAAAGTCCACCTAAAAACAAAAATTCTGTACTGTCATTTTAACCACTTGAGCTCCAGAAGATTTTACCCCGTTTATGACCAGTCCAAATTTTGCTATTCTGCGCTACTTTAACTGGCAATTGCACGGTCATGCAATACTGTACGCAATTTACGTTTTTAATTCCATGTTTTTTTCGCACAAAGAAATATCGACTGATATTGTTTTTTCGGTGCCAATACGATACCGGTATTCCGGCCACCTTTCCTGCTGATGCCCGATATTTTGTACAATTAAATTTTTTTTTTTTTAAAACACTGTCCTTTTACATTTGTGGTTTCTGTCGCAAGGAATGTAAACATCCCTTGTGATTGTAATAGGCCTGTGAGAGGTACTCTTTATGGAGGGATTGGGGGTCTAGAAGACCCCAATTCTTCCTCTGCACTTCAAAGTATTCAAAACGTCAAGATCTGTGTTTTTGAATACTTTATTTTTTAAAACTGGTGCCTTTAAGATGCCAGTAACCTGGCAAGTGATGTCATGCCATCGCTTCCGGATTACTAGATTAGTTCGGCCAGCCAGCGGACGTGGCGGCTGGTTTGCTCAGGCCTCCCGGTGGGACGAGCGGTGGGGGACGTCCCCTCCCGCTGCTGTTAAAGGGGTGTTCCACCCAAATGTAATATTTATTAAAAGTCAGCAGCTACAAAAAGTGTAGCTGCTGGCTTTTAATAAACAGACACTTACCTTGTCCACGTTCCAGCGACGCGCCAACCGGGGCTCCGCTCCTCTCCCCCCCTCCCCGGCCGGCGTCTTCACGGCCGGGCACCCACTGCGCATGCGCGAGCCGCACTGCGCATGCGTGCGCGGCCCGCCGCTGATTGGACAGGCGATCGTCTAGGACCTGTCAGTGTCCTAGACGATCGCCTACAGGAGGGGCTGCAATAACGTGATTAAGCCTAATCGCCTTACCAGCCCCTCGGCGGAAGCAGGAAGTGGGACAGGAAGTCCCACTCCTACTGAAGACCCCCACTCCCCCCCCCAAAAAAAATTACTTGCCAAATGTGGCATGTAAGGGGGAGGGGAGTGAATTAAGCGGAAGTTCCGTTTTTGGGTGGAACTCCGCTTTAACAGCCGAATGGCTGCTAAGGCAATCTCTTGCGGGTGCTGTCACTTCCCTGTTCTGGGTGCCTTCTTAGCCAGCCAGGTGTTAGGATGCATCTGTGTGTTTGCGCTTCCTGAGTCAGGCTGTGTGCATCCATAGATGCACACAGAGACAGTAAGTCTTGCCCCTGCTCCCTCTTTGTAGGTGGCTCCCACTGCTGTGTGTCCCCTATGAATGAAAGCAGGAAATCGGGTGCAGCCAGGGCAGGAGCAGTGTCAGGAGCCAGGTAAGACTTTAAGTGTGGGGTGGGCTGTAGGGAAGATTGTTGGGTGGTGCTTTTTACCTTATTGCAGAAAATGCATTAAGGTAAACAAAAACGTTAGACTTGAGAATCACTTACACAAGATGAATACTGGATAACTAATTGTGGAATATGCAGATCCTAGAGGTGTGATTATAGAGCAGTGCTCATGAATTAAAGGATCTGTAGGTTAATCTTTCATGTTTCAAAGCAATGGCGGACTGCCTGCAATAAAGAGGAATGGAATGAAGCATCTGGTTTTAATAGTGTTGTTTTTAACATGCAGAGATTAGTAGTGTTTGGTGTAAATGACATGTAACGCTTTTGTATATCCTATAGGGCAGTGTCACCACTTCCTGTGTTACCCACCCTTTTAATGAGGTTAGAAGGTTATCCAGTTCTATTGTATTGAACCTAATTAGGAGTTTTTAGTAATGCGTTCCCATCATCTGTTTTACTTGGGAATGTATAATGCACAATGTGGTTTGTTGGAAATTATGAAATTGTTCAACTCTGACGTTTAATCTGCTTATATTTTGCCATGCCGGGTTCCCTCTTTCCCCCTCATCAACATGCTAATGACACGTTAAAAAAACATATCAATAGAAATTACAGCTGGCCTCATAAGCTACATCACCGCATCCCCATTAATAATCACTGTGCGTTGTTTTCTAGTATTGATTCTTTTTAGCTGCTTAGCTGCCGAATCTAATATATAAAATGTAAACATTATTCTACTGTTAAGCCTTTTGCGTTTATTGTAATGGATTAAAACTTGGTTTACTATGAAATTTATAGGGTCCTTTTGATAATGCCTCACAAGGCAACCGTAGCATAACATTCATTTTTAACGTAGGCCAAATGTAGAATACAACACCTTCATACGGTACTTTGGTTACCCAAACCCTACATTTTATTATTTATTTTAGATATTTTTTATATCAATGATATCTTTAAAGGAGTTGTAATTCTTTTAAACCTTCTGTGCTGTAGCTGCCTCCCAGAGCCACCCCCCCTTCTTACCTGAGCCCAATTATTCCAGCGACAAGAACGAGCCCAGCAGCTCCAGCCACTGTCTCGGGTCTTCATTGGATAGATTGATAGCAGCAGGAGCCATTGGCCTCCCATTGTTGTCAATCAAATCAAGTGATGGGAGCGTGGCAGAGACCTGTCTGTGTCAGTGGATGCAAGAGCAGGACTTAGGAGCGCGAGTGCCGACATGGAATGCGGATGTCCGTGGGGCACCTGGTGCAGAGGAGAAGCCTCCAGGAACACCGCCAGGGAACCCCAGAAAAAGACTCTGGTCCAATCTGTGCAAAACCCTTGCACAGAGTAGGTAAGTAGAAAATGTTTGTTATTCAAAAAAAAAACATTTACAATCACTAACTCGCATTCATACATACGAAGGCCAATTTAGACAGGATTCATCCAACCTACCAGCATTTATTTGGAGTGTGGGAGGCAACCGGAGAAACCAGAGGAAACCCAGACGGGTACAGGGAAGACATGCAAACTCAAGGCAGGTAGTGACATGGTTTGGGATTCGAGTTGACGACCCTAATGCTGTCAGGCAGAAGTGCTAACCACTTAGCCCCTATGCTGCCCATACATTGTATCTCATTCAATGTGCCAAATGGAGCTAATTAAGACCAACTCTCTTTTGGCGTACAGAGAGAGAAACTGGCTCAGATTTTGCAAAAGTGTCTTGTGTGCATTCTAAAAGTTTCACAGCATGAGCCAAATTCAAGTTAGTTCTGGACAGGTATATATATCTGGCGCATATTTCACCACCTTTAGAATGCATGAGACACTTTCGCAAAATCTGTCATCACCAGCCTTTATGAATTGAAGGGATTGTCTGCGTTTCGGACCATGCTCCTGCACAGATGTCAAATTTGGAGCAGCGGCTGTGTCAATGCATTCCGATGCGATTGACATGAATGGGACTACTTGTGCATCCCTATGCAGGTAAACGCAGCCCTCCACAGGCGTATGCTGTAATACACTGGCCCTAAGGCTACATTCACACCTGGGCCTTTTAAATCTGATTCTGCCCACAATTTCAAAATGACAAATTGCACAATGTGAATTTCATATGCCATTCATTTTAATAGCACCTAAAAACGCAGTGCGGTCCTGTTGAAATTGTCGCACTGCACCATCGCTTGAAGCTTGTTGCCCAAAAAAAATATCTTCTCTGCGTCAAGCTTCGAGGAATGTGGTTTTCCACGAATGCAGCACAATTTATTGAGCCAGAACCGCACCACATTTTTAGGTGCCATTAAAATGAATGGCATCTGAAATTCACATTGTGCGATTTGTCATTTTTAGCAGAATCGCAGCTTTGAAGAGCCTTGAAGTGTTTGGGAGTTTTCCAACTGTGGTATCCTGTACAGTTATCTCCTCCATAGTGTGTATATATATATAGGGCTATTGATGTTATTTGTGAAATCCATGGCAGTCTGTAGCACCCTTGGAGATCGCAGCAAAGGAGACAATGTCAGGAAGTGCTCACGTGCCAGCATTTTAAGGCTGCACTGAATTGAAGTTACAGATATGATCCTTTGATGCAAATATATGTACTTTTCAGAGCTCTTCTCTAAAAAAAAATTAAAAAACACTAATCAATTAAAAAATAAAATAAAAAATTGTCTGGCTATACCAAGCTCACAGTTCCCAGCAGTAGGAGGATACGGCAGGTAGACACGGAAGCGTGCTCAGAGAGAGAGCGGCTCTCCAACGGGGCACTCGAGAAGAGGAGAAGCCAGCGGCACTGCTGAGGGACCCCAGAAGAGGAGGATCAGGGCCACTCTGTGCAATACCAACTGCACAGAGGATGTGAGTATAACACGTTTGTTAAAAAAAAAAAAAAGCCCCGTGTTGATTGTCAACACAGAGTTCTGCGCTGTGATTAGATACTCATGATCAGCAGATCCTGGCCTTAAATTATTGGCTGCGACTTGCTGACAGACACCTGATGTGTACAATTGCAGCGAGTGTCTGCAATGGGGGGCGCAAATGCGTGTGCCCTTAACCCAGAAGCAGGCAGCAAAGTATTACAGTACATTCCAGGCAGTCCTTAAGTGGTTAAAGTGGAACTAAACTGTATCTAAGCGCCACAAGCTGAAAACTCCATTTAATTTCCTTTTATATATATTATATCGCCGCCTCTTTATGGCAAATCGTTTTGTTTTGCCGAGTTTCTGAATAATGTTATACGTTGCACTGTGGTCAGTTCTTCCACTGTGATTCCGTTTTTAATGAGGATCTTTGTTTGATGGAGTATGCTCTCAGACCTACGAGGAGTTGGCTACTCACAGGATGCAGTGATCACCTTAAGTGCTGGAGTTACAAAACCTATTCTAATGTACAGTGCCCGAGGGAAGGGCTGCCTGTGAATTAAATATTGATATCTGCAAACAGTTTTCTGTTTGTTAATTTGAAATCGTCTCAAGAAACCCATCCTTTCCTGTTCACTAGGATGGGAATTAAATGATGTTGTCAATAGACTCCTCCGTTTGTATTGCTGGATATGTGTGTCTTATAGGCTGCAGTATAGCTATTGCCCCTACGTAATGAAGGCAGGTGTTATTAATTTTGGCTACAAAAAATGCATTAGGGCTTATTTTCAGGGGATGTCTTATTTGTCCCCTGTCTTCTCTCCCTCTCTCTGTCAGCTCAGGAGTCTGCATCTCAATAATCCCCAAAATAAAATCTCTAGTTTAAAGTCATTGTAAAATAATTGAATCCGCTCTGTAAATGGATTATATAATGTCCAGTGTGTGTATTTTTATGTAACATTGTAGAAAATAATTTACAGCGCTGCCCGACACTCGCATGACCCGCCGGAGCTCTTCTCCCCACACTCTGAGCACTTCTGAGGGAGTTGCCGAGATCCCCGCTGACATCAGACCTGCTTTAAGCACTGCAGAGGGAGGGGCCGAGAGCACAGCTGACATCAGCCCTGCTTTGAGCACTGCAGAGGGAGGGGCCGAGATCCCCACTGACATCAGAGCTGCTTTGAGCATTGCAGAGGGAGGGGCCGAGATCCCCGCTGACATCAGACCTGCTTTGAGGACTGCAGAGGTAGGGGCCGCTGACGTCGGTCAGGAGGAGAGCTCCGACGGATCGTACGAGCGCCCAGCGAGGCTGTAAATGAGGGGTTTTCAACAATAATGTTACATAAAGACACACACTGGACATTCTATAATCCTATATAATGTTTTGGGGTTTTAAAGTGTCACTAAACCCACATCAAAATAGGCTGTCAATAAATGGTGTTGAATTTACTAAAACGAAAGCGTGCAAAATCTGGTGCAGCTTTGCATGGTAGCCAATCGGCTTCTATCTTGAGCTTGTTCAATAAGCCTTGACAAAAATCCTAGAATCTGATTGGTTTCTATGCAGAGCTGCTTTAGACTTTGAACTCTCCAGTTTTAGTATATCAACTTCTATGAGATTTGTTTTCTGTATTCTGCAAAACACCTGGTTGATCCTACTGCTTTCAATCTCCACCTTCTGCTCATGTCCCCAATTCAGCGAGGGATTTTGCAGCTGTGCACATGCTCAGTTTTCAGTGAGTTTCTATGCTGAGCATTTCCTCCCTATCACATCTGAGCAGCCCATGTGACTAGAGTAGAGCTGCATGATTCTGGCTAAAATGAGAATTGCAATTTTTTTTTTGCTTGAAATAAAGATCACAATTTTGTCACAATTCTCGCGACGTAGCATCATCTTTCACATTATACCAAAAAAGTGCTAACTTTACTGTTTTTTTATTAAAGTGTATTTCTTTCAAAAATATTGCGTTTCAAAGACCACTGCGCGAATACAGTGCGACATAAAATATAGCAATGACCACCATTTTATTTTCTAGGGTCTCTGTAAAATAATATAATAAGTTTGGGGGTTCTATGTAATATTCTAGCAAAAATTGTAACTTGTAACCAACAAGTGTCAGATAAAGGTTTAGTCTTTTAAGTGGTTTAACTGACCTGATTTACAGACCGGAGTTTATTCCTCCAGAAGTCTCCAAACTACGGGCCTCCAGTTGTTCAGGAACTACAATTCCTGTCATGTGGAGGTTTGGAGATCCCTAAAATAACTAAATGTTACAATGTTTCTCTTTATTTCCACCTAAGCAATGTTGTGATAAGTTTGGCGGGCTGGAAAAACATGCAGAAACGGATCTGGAGTGTTTTTTTTTTTGGTGTGAAAAAACCCCCTAAGTTTGTGAGGGGTTGAATCACAATCTTGATTCTTTAACAATTAATCGTGCAACTCTACTATAGAGTCGTATATGTGGGTGAATACACAATAGTAAATGGCAGCCCGCTCCTTCCTCCTCCTCTGTGCTCACTAACAAGCTAAACACAATGTAGATTAATGGTGGCTTTACCTCCCTCTTATTCTAAGACTAGATATGGCCTTGGGTGTGTTTAAGATCCTGGTCCCAACCCACCTGCCTGATCCTGCCAGGAAGCCGACACTGCATACCACTAATCACATGCAATGAGACTTTTCCAAGTCTGTGCAGCTGGACTCAGCAAGGTTCAGTAATTTTTGCTTTAGAGCCCTAGAGGAGTTTTTCAGGTGGTTTAGTGCTAAAAATAGCGCCTAAAAAAAACACCTGAAAAACTCCTACCTGTAGTCTCAATGTGAAAGCCAGAGTGCTTTCACACAGAGGCGATGCACTGGCGGGCCCACGCAAAAGTCCTGCCAGCAGCATCTGCCAGGAGCGGTGAGAGGAGCGGTGTGCTCTTTCCCATTGAAAACAATGGGACACCGTGGTAATACCGGCCGCTTCTGCGGGCAGTAGCAACCCTTTTTCAGCTTCTAGCGGGGGTTAAAACTGCACTGCTAGTGGCCGAATACAGCCGCATTTCCGAAGGAATAGCGGCGCTAAAAATAGCGGCGCTATACCGTCGGCGCACCTCCGGCCCTAGTGTGAAAGGGGTCTTATTGAGCCCTGTTTAACACTAATGCAACGCAGAAAGCGGACAAGATTTGCTGTGTTCCCCTAAAGCTGCACCAAAATTTTGGTGGCCGAAACATATGGGGCAATACATTTTGCTGATAAAAACAAAAGGTGCTTATAATGGCGCCAAAACCGCAGTGCGATTTTTTTTTTTTTTTTTTTGCTATGATTTTGCCACGCTTTTACTGTGCTTATGGTTTTATTATAGGTAATGTGACACAGATGTGTTATTGATGCATTCTTACTGCGTTTTAATGCATTTCATTAGGGAAGTGCATTTTTGATGGTTTTTTTTTTACAAAAATGCAGCAAGCAGGATTGTTAACACCACAACAGAAGTGTGAAGACATGCATAGAATATACATTTTTCTTGCGCTAAAGGTGCAGACAAAAAAAATCAAATTCATTTAATACATTTAGTACATTAATACATTTTTTTAACTGCCATTTTTCAACCAAGTGCATCCTGCATTTTTGGTTTTGCCACCAAAATGTATACTATGTGCACCTAGTTTCCCCCACATCGCACTCCAAGGCAATCGCACCGGCGTCCATGTGATCTGCTGAGGATGTTTATGTTATCTTAACTACACCCTGAAACAGATCGCAACATGCAGTGCGATTTCCATAATCGCATCGGTGTGAACACCCATGCAATGCGATTCAGGTGCAGGGGGGAGGGTCCTGCACCAAAATGTGTGTCTGAAATCGCACCGGACATACAGTGCATGTGACGTGCACAGGACTGCGGTACGAATCTCATGCAGGGTTTCCCTGCACCAGTGTGAACCTATGCTCAACGTTCTCTTTAAGTAGTAAGAACCCCTTTAACGTCTTTGATTCTGACACGTCTACTTCCTATTGCATTGTGTAGGACTTTAGCCGGAAATCTCATCCAGCTGAGAATGGAAGAGAAGCGAGTTGTCTGCAGATTGATTCAATGTAGTTTAATGTGATGTCTTGTGTGGGGACTGGCTGCTATCAATCATGGAAACATGACTAATCATGACGCATCTTACAAGGCAGAGTGAAAGATCAGATACTATGATGGGTTGTGTGTGTTTATTTTTTATTTTGATCTCAACACTGGTAACTGCAGTAGCGGAGTAATACTAGTTCAGATGTTCTTCAAAGAGTGTTTTGAAGGTTAGTAAAGAGTAAACTCCAGGTGCAAACATCACTTCTGCCCCATAATTATCTAGTATCTAATCATTGTGTCTCTGAGTGATGGCAGTGTGTTCAGTGCTTGTTCCCTTCTGGAATAGTTTAATGATCTTAGCGTGCCTCGTACGCCTGGACATCGTGACACAGAATTGAAGAGCACCCTGTCTGCATGTGTTTTCAATTCACATAAATTCAGTTACTGAGATTAAGGGCCCTTTCACACGAGCGGACGAACTGTCCGCTTTTCGTACATTCGTTTACGGACTCGCAATGCATCCCTATGGGATCGCGGACGATGCATCCGCTAACGTCCGTAAACATCTGCCTCCGTCAAGATCCGTTTTTTCGGACGGAAGAAAATCCTTTTTTTCTTCCGTCTGGCGGATCGGATCGGATGAATACGGACACACGGTCCGTATTCATCTGATTCCCCATAGGGGAGAGTGGAGAAAAGACAAGGCGGTCCCCGCACACTGTGCAAGGACCGCCCTGTCAGCCGACAGCTCAGCTGGGATTTACGGATGATCACCGCTCAGCAGACAGACACACACGGGGCGGATCAATACGGATCCGCTCCGTGTGAAAGAGCCCTTAGCTCTGGTTCACATTAATGTCAAATCGCATGCCAATCGGTGGCAACCCCAGCCAAATGGCACCATCCAAATCAGTGCGACGCTGCATTTGCGGCACCGCACAGATTCCCAAAGTAGTTTCTGTACTACTTTTGGCTATTTCGGGGTGCAATTTCCATTGACAACTGTGCATAAACCCGCACAGATGTCTCTGAAATTGCCCCTGAAGTCAGGACTGACATGCTGGGATGAAATTGTGTAAGTTCAGCTGAACTCGCACAATTTCATTCCCGCAGTTCTTTTGAACCTAGGCTTATCCCTGGTTTGCTGCAGTGCGATTTGTAATGCAATTTGGCAGTTCAAAATCGTATGACGCGTTGTACCCTATTTGCAGCAAGGGAACCGATCAAATCGTTGAAACTCAAGTCACAGCGACTTTGAAAAAGATTCCTGCACTATTTTTCTGCAATTTCTTTGCACCTTGCATTAACTGCTGTTAAATGAAGTTGCAAGCCGCAATGAAAGCACACATCAAAATCGCACTGATCTGTGGCTTTAAAATTATGCTGAAATTATTACTGAACCATTTCAGTCCAGGAAGATTTTACCCCCTTAATGGATAGGCCATTTTTTATTTATTTTTGCGATATGGCACTGCGTCGCTTTTAACTATTAGCGGCGAGCTGCGATTTTTAGCGGGGCTACGACATTGTGGTGGACAAATCTGACCACAAGTGACACTTTTTGGGATCTGGTGACATTATTACATTGTTCAGTGCTAAAAAAGGGAATATCGATGTATAAATGACTATGGCAGAGGGTAGGTGTTAACACTAGGGAGTGATCAAGGGGTTAACTGTGTTCTGTGTGGGGGCTGAGCTGTCTGGGGCAACAAAGAGATCGCTGTTCCTGATCACTAGGAACAGCAGATCTCAGAGCTGTCCCTGTCAGAACAGGGATCCCCGTTCTGCCTCTTCTCACCACGACCGCAGATGGCTGGCAGACATGAAGACCATTTTAACATGCACAAACCGATGTACAGGTACATTAGTTTGCGCAGGAGAGCTGACCTGCTGCAGTATATATACTTTGGCTGGTCGGCAAGTGGTTATAAAAGAACTCCCAGGAATATTTACATTTTTTTTCCCATGCACTGTGCAAAAATATATTGTTTTGATAAACATTTCTGCAAAAACCGCAGGGTCTAAAAAATAAATAAAATCAGTAGCACCTTCTTTTTATTATAGAGGTGCTATGCTTTCAGAGAATATATGGTCTTGGGGGTCTTTCACAAATTCTGAAAGCTGTAAAGAAAAAATGATTTTTAGAGAAGTTTGGATATTTAAATTATTTACCATTTTTGCAAAGTAAAAATTACAAATATTTATTTATTAACTCAATACAGGTTCAGATTTTATATTTGGTAGGAATTTTGTAAAATTTGCTGTGTATTTATCTGCCAATCATGATTTTAGTGGATTTTTAGCAAAAATATTGTTTCATAAACATTTGCACAAATAACGTGGGACCTTAAAAATCAGTAACAACTTCTTTCTACTGGTAATGTGTGTTCAGAAAATATATGGGGGGGGGGGGGCGGCCTTTTACAAACTCTGAAAGCTATAAGTGAAAAATAAAAAGGCAAAGGAAAAACTGCAAACATGGTTTAATAATGAAGCAGATGGACAGCCGCACTCCAAAGGACTTCAGAAGTTGTCTTTATTGGTAAAAATTAAGGACATACATCACAAAATCCCTTTCCTGGCTGCGAAAGGGTTTAAGTGAACGTTCAGGAAAAAACTTTTTAGGCTAAGTTCACACTAGCAGAAAATGTTAACGTTGACACTAAGGGCTCTTTTACACGGGGTGGGTCGTTTTCAGGCTCCGCTTTGCTCAGCAGGGATCGCTCCGTTGATCCCCACTGAGCCGACAGATGACAGGTCTGTCTCTGCACACTTGTGGGAAATCGGATGATGATGGGCCGTTGAGTCCGTTGCCACCCTATCTGATCCGCCAGACGGATGGAATATAGGGTTTTCCTCCGTCACACTTCGGATCGGAGCCGGTCGGATGTCAGCGGGCATGTCACCTCTGACATCCGTGGCTCCATAGAGGAGCACAGAGAGCCCTTAAGCGGACCACGTGTCTGTAGCGTTAACGCGTGCAGTGATTTTATTTTTTAAGTAGGAAGTGTTTTTTTTTTTTCATTTGATAAATGCACTCTAAAATCAATGGGTGCGTTTTACAGTGCAATATCATAGACGTGAATGAAAGGAGTTGACTTCCCTACATAGATTTCAAAGGCTTCAGTGACTAGATGAAGGGTGGGTATACAGGACCCTCCCCTTGTCCATTCAGAGTATTTTGTATTCTGTGAACAAAATGTGTTGTTTTTTTTTTTGTTTTTTTTTTGTGATGCGGTGTGGAAAGCACATGGAAAAACACTTTGTATCCTTCACCGCATCCATGTGAACCGAGGCTCAGTTCAGCTCTAATACTGCGCAGAATTTTTTAAGGTTCCTTCCTGGTACTATATATCTTGTGTGAAAGATGGGCCATAATGTCTTTAGCACAATGCCTTATAGGATTTGTATAGAATTTTCTATGTAGAATCACATTACCTTTTCACGGTGAAAAGAACTCCCAATAAAAAAAGGGTTGTTCTTGCAGCCCAAGGCTTAGTGACAGATCTCTGGAGTTATCCGAGAAGTGATAACATATTGCCTGTAGGAGTTGTTTGAAGACTATACGTGCGAGGGATGATTCATTTGTTACATAGATCAATGGGCTCCATACGTTGAAAGGCAGGGCTGGACCATATGAAGGCCCTCAGGATCCTGGAGAGGATATTAGAGATTGCAGATCATGTGACACAGGCCTGTACAGTATTAACATGGATTGGAGTTGTAAACATTGCCTCTTAGCAATGCCTGGAATTCAGCCGGGACACATTTATTGACAGGACCCGTCTTGTACTGCATGTGAAATTGAGATGTCATTTGTTGCTAATTGAACTTGAGACTTGTGTGATAAATTTTAATTGTGAAGATACCAGTGTTCTGCGCCAGCTGCTAATGAATAGCTCCAAAGTTGTAGCCACCGGTATAAAGGGTCACTCCACTAAAAATGTATTAATTAAAAAAAATGCTTATAAATGCAGTTTGGCCCATGGGCCTCGAAGTGTATGACTATAATGAGCAGCGAGATTCTGATCTTCTTAATCTAGCTCCCTTACTGGCCAGGATGCAGTGGCCTATAAGCCCCCATAACACTCGTGGAAGAGCAAGGTTTTCAAACTCTTCCTGAAGCTTGGCAAATTGGTGGCGTTTTTTAGGACCAACAGTAAATCATTCCATACCTTACCCTCCCCTGCTCCGAGAAAGCAAGTCCTCCCCGTCTCTGTTTCCTCACCCTAGGGACAAAAACATTTGTTTGTCTCGGTAAACATAGTTTTCTACTAGGAGCACTGAAAAACGTTGGCACTTGTAGGAAATGTTGAATACAATTACTCTAGCTGCTGACACCTAATGGTCTATGGAACCAGCGCTGTCATCACCCGGGCCATTTTTTCCGCCAGTCTTTGGGTCCCCAGCACCGCCACCTTGCTTGTGCGAATTGTGAGCCAGTAGAAAGTCGCAGCTCTCAACTGTGCATGCGCGAAAGGACCCTCGGCTTTCTAGGACTTCTGATGTGTCCTAGGAAGTTGTGTGTGTGTGTGTGTGCGCGCGCATGTGGCGGGGGGGTGTAAATCTGCTTGTCTAGTTGAAGACGGTGGTCTCCAAACTTCCATCCTTTGCTTGCTTTTATTCAGCACTTGAGGTACAATTTCTCCAAATGATGCCAACAATGGAGCATGATTCCTCCCAATGACACCAAAGATGGGGCACAATTACTCCCACTGAAACCAACAATGAAGCATTCTTTTTTTTTTTCCACTGACATCAGGACCTTTTCTACTTGCCACGGTCTGCCCCCCTAAAGTCTGAAGGATCGTAAATTGGTCCCCTGTTTAGGAAGTTTGAAGAAGTTGGGAAGAGCCTTTTAGTTGACTGATCTTCCTTTCCCCCAGCAAACAGTGCTCCTCTTTGGGAAGGACTATCCCTCAGTATCCTCACGTCCAGTGTAGGCCCTTTATCAATCCTGATGACGTAATGGGACCTTAGACCGCTGCAGTGCATGGGAGAAGTGGTTGGCTCACAGGGCTAGCAATGCTGAGCCTGCTGGAGTGGAGGATCAGTTAAGTAAATGGAGGCTTTTACTATAGCTACTACATTCATTTATGGTCCCCATCATGTTGGAATGATCATTGTTCAGTTTATTTCTCTTTATTGCCCAGCTGATTTCTTTACATCATAAATGTTAAAGCGTTTTCAGGTTGAAAACTGATTTCGAATTTTGCATTTTCTGCCAAAATGCCATGTTCTAAAGCAACCTGCCCTATTGGAGCTGCCTTTCTTCTCTATGATGATATCCAATATGGTTTTTGGCTACTTTAACTTACTGCGATTCAAGGTGCGTACTGACTTTAGGGGTCCCATTCTATCTGGAAAAACCTTAACCACTTTAACCCCGGACCATATTGCTGTCCAAAGACCAGAGCACTTTTTGTGATTCGGCACTGTGTCGCTTTAACTGACAATTGCGCGGTCGTGCGACGTGGCTCCCAAACAAAATTGGCGTCCTTTTTTTCCCACAAATAAGAGCTTTCTTTTGGTGGTATTTGATCATCTCTGCGGTTTTTATTTTTTGCGCTATAAACAAAAATAGAGCGACTATTTTGAAAAAAATTCAATATTTTTTACATTTTGCTATAATAAATATCCCCAAAAAAGATATAAAAAAACTTTTTTTTTTCCTCAGTTTAGGCCGGTACGTATTCTTCTACATATTTTTTGTAAAAAAAAAATCGCAATTAGCGTTTGATTGTTTAGCGCAAAATGTATAGCGTTTACAAAAAAGGGGGTAGTTTTATGGCATTTTTATTAATATTTTTTACTAGTAATGGCGGCGATCGGCGTTTTTTTTCGGTACTGCGATATTATGGCGGACAAATCGGACACTTTTGACACATTTTTGGGACCATTGGCATTTTTATAGCGATCAATGCTATAAAAATGCATTGGATTACTATAAAAATGCCATTGGCAGTGAAGGGGTTAACACATAGGATGCAGTAAAGTAAAACATTTTTTTACCTTTTACAACCCCTTTAAACATGCACCATTTAGGAGATATTCCTGGGAGCAGCAGCCAGTGACATCACCGACACATGCGCTCTGAACGGCATACCTGTGCCCTTCCTTCAGAGCTCTGTGCCACGGTCATGACTCCCACTCATGTGCAGGGGTGATGTTGTCGCGGCTCGGCCATCCTGTGCCTCTTTGTGCAGATGCAGCACCCCCTCGTCTCCATCTCCCCTGGCCTCAGCATTTGTCTGACACCAGACCTTCACTGGTTCTTCCGCCAGACCCTGCGTTTTCTACTTCCCAGTGCTGCCTCCAGGTTCTGCCCAGCAGCAGCACAGGGTAAGACATGGCAGGGGACTCTTGACTTCTGATGGTGGGGTTGCTCTGGACATTAATCTTGCAGATACAACCGGCCCTTTGAGGACAACCATAATGCTGATGCAGCTTGTAATGGAGTTGGACACCTCTGCACTAAGCAGTGCTCTTAGAAAGCATGTTGGAATGCACATGCAAAGAATCCATTTAAAACAGAATGCAAGACATAATATATGTTAAACACTTATGTACTCAATATGCATTTTTAAAGTGCAGAGGCATAAAGTAGGTGGTGTAACATGACGGGGCTGGTTATTTTTCTGCAGATGAGGTTCAGTTCTCATGGCTGTGCTTCCTATTTGCTTGGTGCTCCAACCTATCTGCTCTAGGACAGGCACATGTTCATGCTGCATGCAGGATTATTCCATTAGGAAGCTGCTGTTCTGATTATGACGACACCCTGCAGGAGGCTGTGATCCTTTAGCCCAGGCTGGGCAGAGATCAGTAACGATACAGCAGGGGAGACAAGAATACCCGGCCCAGAGGTGTAATGTACGGCCGTTACATAATGCAGCATCGCCTGCAATGCAGAGTTCCATAGGAAATGGTTCATTTGCATGTAGTCCCTTCCGAATATTTAGGATTTTCCTGCTGTCAGAGGACCGTTTCCTCTTATTCTCCTAAATGTCTTTTACAAAAAAAAGTTGAGCTTCCCTAGTACACTGATAACACTGGGTGAAAGAAATTCTTCATCAGTCTATCAGTTGTGTTTATTATTATTATTATATTTTTTTAATAGGGGGGGGGGGGCTTTGTTTTACGTGAACCAAAAGTGTAAAACGGTGTGATTTGAACGCATATTTTTTCCATAAACCACTTTAAGTCCAGGCTTTTCCTGTCACTTTTTGTTTACAAAAAGTAAAAAAATAAACATTATGTATTTTTTGCTTTTACTTATAACCCCCAAAATGTTTTATTTATATATAATTAAAAAAACAATTATTCTCTCTCAGGGACCCTAGGGCAATGTAGTTTTGGAACTACATTTCCCATGCTGCAGTGTATTTGAGCATCATGGGAAATGTAGTTCAAAAACATCTGGGGCGCCAAGGTACGCCATCACTGCCCTAGGGAAAGAAAATGGCGACCCTTGCAATTTTATGTTGCACAGTATGTGCACATCCTTTGTAGGAACTCCCAATCCTCCAGACTGACGTTCAGCCATGAAGGCATTTTGAGATTTGCATATCCCTTACTAAGAGCCTGCCCGCTGCTTACATCCAGACTGTGGGCTATTTTAACCACTTGCTTACTGGCCACGTATACCCCCTTCCTGACCAGGTGAAATTTCAGCTTCCGGCACTTTGTCGCTTTAACTGACAATTGCGTGATCGTGCGATGTGGCTCCCAAACAAAATTGACGTCCTTTTTTCCACACAAATAAAGCTTTCTTTTGGTAGTATTTGATCACCTCTGCGTTTTTTTTTTTTTTGCGCTATAAACAAAAATATTTTTTACTTGTTTCTATAATAAATAGCCAATTTAAAAAAAAAAACATATTTTTTCTCAGTTTAGGTCGATACGTATTCTTCTACATATTTTTGGTAAAAAAAAAAAAGAAGAGAAATCGCAATAAGCGACTGGTTTGCAGAATTATTATACATTTTTTATTATTTTTTTTTTACTATTGATGGCTGCGATCTGCGATTTTTATTGGGACTGTGACGTTATGACGGACACTTTTGACAGATTTATGGCGACATTTACACTGCGATCAGTGCTATAAATATGCACTAATTACTGTATAAATGTGACTGGCATTGAAGGGGTTAACACTAGGGGGTGAGGAAGGGGTTAAATGTGTACCCTGAATTGTGTTCTAACTGAGGGGGGTGACTGGGGGAGATGACTGAACTGTGTCCCTATGTACATGGGACACAGATCAGTCTCCTCTCTCCCCCTGACAGGACATGGATCTGTGTGTTTACACACAAAGATCCACGTCCTTGTCCTGTAACCGCCGATCGCGAGTGCCTGGCGGACATCGCGGCTGCCAAACACGCGCATCGGCATCTCAGGGATGCGGCGGGCACGCGCGCGCCCTCTAGTGGCCTGGAGGAGCAAAGGCCGTAAAAACACGGCCTCCCGGAAAATTCGAGCCACCCTGCGGCCGCACAAAGTCGTACGACCGTTGGGAAGTAGTTAAAAAAAATTAATGGGGTTGGATGATGTGCTGTTTTCAGGAAGCTCTGTACAGCACCCTGCTAGCCCCTCCCATTAGCTAGATTTTATCTGTCTGCATTACATAGAGACGCACAAAGAACTAGCACTGATGACACTGATTCCAAGATAAGATATGAAATAAACTGATTTTTTATTTAAAAATGTTCTTAGCGTGTTGATGAGGTGGTAGAAATGAGGAGCCAGGGAATGCAAAAGCAAAGCAGAAAAACAAACTTAACAACCAATATTGTGCTTAGCTATGAAAGAAGGATCATACTGTGCTGTAAGCGGCTGTGTAATTCTCTGTATTGCACATGACAACATGCAATGAAAGGGATAATCAAATATAGCTGTTAAACTGCGGGACCTCTTTGTTTTGGGAACAATTGGCAGTGTGAACTCTCCATTTGCCGGCAGTAGGCAATGCTTCAGATGCCCTCTCCTGAATGTTAAATGCAAACATATGAATGGGCCCCAACCAGCAGTTCCCTTGAAAGGTGCTCTTGTGCATTGTCTTTCAGGATTGAATGTATTTCCTAATGGCCTTCAGCCCTATTTATTCTCTAGGCACATTTCTGTACTGTTATTTCAGTGATGGTCCCTCACCAGGGTGTTTTAATGCGGTGTGTTTTTTCATTTCTTTAAAACCAAAAATTACGCCGTTTAGCTTGTGGTTTCCAGCAAAAAAATAAAATAAAAAAAATCTGTAGGGATAATTGGTACATAAAAGAAAATTGCATGTGACAACATACAACCCTAGCAACCTCATGCAAAACCCCCCAAAAAATCAATAACCCCACGCTTCCAGAGAATGCGGACAGCGACATATCCGTAATGCGCGTTGTTTCTTAGCCCCATTTCCGGTGAGAGAGCCCTTTGACTGGCAAGGTCCTCCTGTACAAGGACTGGTCAACGGGTGGGTTTTGGCACCAGGGATGGCCCAAAGTCAAAGGCGTCCTAAATACAGATGTGGTGACAAGGGTGGCTATAAGAGGCAGTTTGGAGTGCTTACGTTCAAGCAGCAGTTAACATTTTAAAATATTCAGAATAGATGTTACGTTTCGGGTGGAGATGTGGCCAATAGCAACCTAATAAGTGTCTTTAACTCTTCAGTTAAATTTTTATTGTACAAAAAAAGACTGGTTAATTAAGGCAAACGCAGCTCAGGTTTTTATCCTTAAGTCATAAAACCCAGTGAGCGAAACTGGCAGTGTGCCGGCAGGGCTCAGTCTGGGGCCGGCGGCAGTGCTGCTCAGTCTGGGGCCCAGCGGCGCTGCTGCTGCTCAGTGTGGGGCCCGGCGGCGGCGCTGCTGCTGCTCAGTGTGGGGCCCGGCGGCGGCGCTGCTGCTGCTCAGTGTGGGGCCCGGCGGCGGCGCTGCTGCTGCTCAGTGTGGGGCCCGGCGGCGGCGCTGCTGCTGCTGCTCAGTGTGGGGCCCGGCGGCGGCGCTGCTGCTCAGTGTGGGGCCCGGCGGCGGCGCTGCTGCTCAGCGTGGGGCCCGGCGGCGGCGCTGCTGCTCAGTGTGGGGCGGCACGGCGGCGGCGCTGCTGCTCAGTGTGGGGCCCGGCGGCGGCGGCGCTGCTGCTCAGTGTGGGGCCCGGCGGCGGCGGCGCTGCTGCTCAGTGTGGGGCCCGGCGGCGGCGGCGCTGCTGCTCAGTGTGGGGCCCGGCGGCGGCGCTGCTGCTCAGTGTGGGGCCCGGCGGCGGCGGCGCTGCTGCTCAGTGTGGGGCCCGGCGGCGGCGGCGCTGCTGCTCAGTGTGGGGCCCGGCGGCGGCGGCGCTGCTGCTCAGTGTGGGGCCCGGCGGCGGCGGCGCTGCTGCTCAGTGTGGGGCCCGGCGGCGGCGGCGCTGCTGCTCAGTGTGGGGCCCGGCGGCGGCGGCGCTGCTGCTCAGTGTGGGGCCCGGCGGCGGCGGCGCTGCTGCTCAGTGTGGGGCCCGGCGGCGGCGGCGCTGCTGCTCAGTGTGGGGCCCGGCGGCGGCGGCGCTGCTGCTCAGTGTGGGGCCCGGCGGCGGCGGCGCTGCTGCTCAGTGTGGGGCCCGGCGGCGCTGCTGCTCAGTCTGGGGCCCGGCGGCGCTGCTGCTCAGTCTGGGGCCCGGCGGCGCTGCTGCTCAGTCTGGGGCCCGGCGGCGCTGCTGCTCAGTCTGGGGCCCGGCGGCGCTGCTGCTCAGTCTGGGGCCCGGCGGCGCTGCTGCTCAGTCTGGGGCCCGGCGGCGCTGCTGCTCAGTCTGGGGCCCGGCGGCGCTGCTGCTCAGTCTGGGGCCCGGCGGCGCTGCTGCTCAGTCTGGGGCCCGGCGGCGGCGGCGCTGCTGCTCAGTCTGGGGCCCGGCGGCGGCGGCGCTGCTCAGTCTGGGGCCCGGCGGCGGCGGCGGCGCTGCTGCTGCTCAGTCTGGGGCCCGGCGGCGGCGCTGCTGCTGCTGCTCAGTCTGGGGCCCGGCGGCGGCGCTGCTGCTCAGTCTGGGGCCCGGCGGCGGCGCTGCTGCTGCTGCTCAGTCTGGGGCCCGGCGGCGGCGCTGCTGCTGCTCAGTCTGGGGCCCGGCGGCGGCCCTCTATCTGGGAACCGGCGGGGACCAGCAGCGTGCTCTGTGGGACACTGGCAAAAATTCTTTACATATTTGAAGTTGAAATAACTGAGATTTCAGTGACATAGTATCAATGATTCATGTATTACACAGCTTTAAATTGGAGATGCTCTGACTGACACACCCCATTGCCAGGGCACCAAAACAGTTACAAGGTCATTTGTGTGCAGTTTGCCCTTGTTGTTGTGTTCAGTATCTAGTCACCATGGTTACCTTTAAGCAATCCCTGGCTCCCATCCAATCTGCACTGGATGCTGCATATACGGCTCACATTCTTCTACCTCTCCTAACCAGACTCATTCTGTACGACGTAACGAGACACGAAAGCAGCCCCACCTCCTTTCTCTAGATAGTCGTTCTTATTGTATTATTCATAGCTTACTTGTGCAATGAAGAAAACTGACAATGCAGCCTGTATTTCATAACAATCCCCACCTTTTTAGGGTCACACAGATTGCAGGCGTTGCAAATAACCTATTCTGCATATGGCTCACATTGCCGTTAACCTGAAAGGTTTAGCCCATATTTTAAAGAGCTCCAATGAGATTAAAGGTGCATTCACACGAGTGTATGGTGGTAACCTTTGCATGTCTAACATGCAGTTTTCTCATGTCCGATGTCATTGCATTAAAGCTGAGCTCCAGTCATCAGATAAAATTATCTCTTGGAGTGGGGCATGCTCAGTGTAGAGAGAAGTGCAGGAATAAGATGTTGTTACTTATCCCAATGGCACAGATTTCCACTAGAGGGCAGACTGGGCAACCAGAAATTGGTATTGGCAGCTGAGACTAGGCAGTGGCATTGGTCACAGAAGACATAGGTGGCTATGAGGAGTCTGGGATGGCCTGGATACCTAAAGGCACGGGTGGAGAAGAACCTGGCATGCCCCCACCATTACAGAAGTGAGGAGGCACGGAGTCTAATGGTGCCCATACACTAGATGAAAAAGCATTCCAAAATCTGTCAAAATCGGTTGAGCGCAAGAAAGGTTTGGAAAACTTTTTCTGAATGGACAATAAATTGAAAGGTTAATGTGTTTCTCACTTGTTTAAAAATTGAACTGTTGGCACTGAGCATATGTGACCCAGAAGCAAAAAATTAACAAGAAACTGATTTATTTATGTCCATTGAATGATTTATCATTCTAAATTTGGTCATTTGCATGATGGCAACACGAACACACAGAGAATCACACATGTGCAGAAGAGCAGGTACTGGCTTAACCACTTGCCGACCAGCGACGTACCTACGTACACTAGACTTCAATTGCTTATACTGGATCATACCTGCTGCAGGCATCATTCTGCTACAGTTTTTTTGGAGCAGATGGTCGGCTTCTCTTGTAAAAGCAATCCAGCGACTAACTAGCTGCTGGATTGCTTTAACAAGCAGCGGGAGAGGAAAGTCCCCCTGCTGCCTTCTGCTACTTTAAATGTCATATGTCAAAAGCCAAACTCCAGCTCACATTTTATAATCCATGAGGCCCCGTACACACGGCCGAGGTTCTCGCTGAAAATCAGCGAGAACCTCGCTGGAATGCACATTCCAGCGAGGACCTCGGCCGTGTGTACGGTCTCAGCGAGCTTCCCGTCGGGAAGCCCGTCGAGCCGAAATAGAGAGCACGCTCTCTATTTCCTCGACGGCCCGCCTGGAAGAATGGCTGGTTGCCATTCCCGACGGGCGGGTCGCCGAATTCGACGGCCGGGAGAGAACCTCGACGGGCGGAACGATGTGTTCTGCCCGTCGAGGTTCTCTGCCGTGTGTACGGCACCTTACAGCAAACGTCTTTTTTGGGGGGATAAAGGTTTTCCATGAATTAATAAAAGCTAATTATTTTAATTGCCCCTACCAGTGCTAAAGCGTTTCTTCACCCTCTTTTTAAACCAAGCCTCATTAAAATCATCGTGTGTGTGTGTGTGTGTGTGTGTACACAGTACAGACCAAAAGTTTGGACACATTCAAAGCGTTTTCTTTATTTTCATGACTATGAAAATTGTAGTCACATTGAAGGCATCAAAACTATGAATTAACACGTTGAATTATATACGTAACAAAAAAGTGTGAAACAATTGAAAATATGTCATATTCTAGGTTCTTCAAAGTAGCCACCTTTTGCAGCAGACACATCTCTAGAACAACTGTTAAGAGGAGACTGTGTGAATTGGGCCTTCATGGTAGAATATCTGCTAGGAAACCACTGCTAAAGAAAGGCAACAAGCAGAAGAGACTTGTTTGGGCTAAAGAACACAAGGAATGGACTTTAGACCAGTGGAAATCTGTGCTTTCGTCTGATGAGTCCAAATTTGAGATCTTTGGTTCCAACCACCGTGTCTTTGTGCGACACAGAAAAGGTGAACGGATGGACTCTACATGCCTGGTTCCCACCATGAAGCATGGAGGAAGTGGCGTGATGGTGTGGCGGTGCTTTGCTGGTGACACTATTGGGGATTTATTCAAAATTGAAGGCATACTGAACCAGCATGGCTACCACAGCATCTTGCAGCGGCATGCTATTCCATCCGGTTTGCGTTTAGTTGGACCATCATTTATTTTTCAACAGGACAATGACCCCAAACACACCTCCAGGCTGTGTAAGGGCTATTTGACCAAGAAGAAGAGTGATGGGGTGCTGCGCCAGATGACCTGGCCTCCACAGTCACCAGACCTGAACCCAATCGAGATGGTTTGGGGTGAGCTGGACCGCAGAGTGAAGGCAAAAGGGCCAACAAGTGCTAAGCATCTCTGGGAACTCCTTCAAGACTGTTGGAAGACCATTTCAGGTGGCTACTTTGAAGAACCTAGAATGACATATTTTCAGTTGTTTCACACTTTTTTTGTTATGTATATAATTCCACATGTGTTAATTCATAGTTTTGATGCCTTCAGTGTGAATCTACAATTTTCATAGTCCTGAAAATAAAGAAAACGCTTTGAATGAGAAGGTGTGTCCAAACTTTTGGCCTGTACTGTATGTGTGTGTGTGTGTATGTGTGTGTATATATATATATATATATATATATATATATATATATATATATATATATATATATATATATACAGAGCTTTTTTTTCTCAGAAAATAGGTGCAGGAACTCAACCACGACCCGTTCAGATTTCACAAACAGTAGAAGGGTCTTAAAGGGGCATTAAATACCAGAATTGCATTACATACAGTGTGCAGAGTTCAGGGGGTTACAAAGCAGTCACTTGTAAACACAGAAACCAGACTTCTGTGTTCACAAGTGATTGTGGTGAGCGGGCACCAAAGGGTCTGAGCCAAAGGTGGTGGAACTGAGTTCCACCAAGTTCCCCCAGAAAAAAAGCCCTGTATATATATATAATTCCACATGTGTTAATTCATAGTTTTGATGCCTTCAGTGTGAATCTACAATTTTCATAGTCCTGAAAATAAAGAAAACGCTTTGAATGAGAAGGTGTGTCCAAACTTTTGGCCTGTACTGTATGTGTGTGTGTGTGTGTGTGTGTATGTATATATATATATATCTATATATATATATATCTATATCATGTTCTAGTAGTTGTTGCCAAGTACTCATCCACCCCCCCCTCCCCAAATGTGCCTGCTGTTTCTGGCAGCCACCTAGGCCAGTGGTTATCTTGCAAACCTGGCCTGTTAGTGGGCCCTGAGGACAGGCTTGATGACCACTGACCTAGGCGATTGACATAAGCCTACTCCTGTTGACACCTGGGATTTCGGCATTAGCAATCCCAGGAGTCTTTGGGCATCCTCTGTCTGTGTGCAGGCGCAAGAATTGGATGTGCATTGGAGCCACACTGAAAGTTGAGCGGGATCCGACTTTGTATGCCCTTAGAATGGCCGCCATCACACTGGAGTTGCGAGGTATTTATAGTCCTCATTATATATGAAAAGACTACATTTTATTGCAATTACGTGCCTTACTACAGAAACCGCTCCCTATGAATAATAAAGATGTTTTTATGGAAAATGTTGTAATTCAACTAAACCTCCCTGTTAAGTAGTTTGTTTTATGCATGTAAACTGAACGGTTTCATGGAATTTGAGCTGGGCACATATATCTACAGTGTTTCTTATCTCTCTCCATAGCCCTATGTCCCGTGTCTTTCTCCTGCTCAGTTCTTCTGTTATCAGTATGATAACTTCTGACAAGTTCTCTGTCACAGGACATGAAACCAGGCTGAAATTTGTGTTGTGGGAAATTTCTATAAATAGCACAGAGCTAAACTATTTACAAAACAGCTCTGCAAGTCTCTACCAATGTGAAGTGGGGGTGTGTCTTTCCTCCAATCAGCTGTGTTGGCTGTATGCCCAGACTTCACACTCTGTGTTGAACAGGAAGAGAAAATCTGTAACACAATCTGCACTTTATTAAGAATATATAAAGCTGAAGACACAGATATACATGTAAAACGTATGTAGGGAGATTGGTTTCATCTCTGTGTATCATCTGAGGCTGTTCACTTCACTGGGTATATGTGAGGGTTTACATCCACTTTAAGCTTTTGAAAACAGACTTGTTGGCTGGATCACCAGATGAAAATAGAAGAAAGTAAGTCTAGGAAATGAATGCAGCCGTCACATCTAAGAATTGGTAAGCTGCAATATAATGTTTGCTCTTGGGTTTATTACTACTTTAACCACTTGTCCACCGTCAAATGACGGCGGGCGGAGCACTCCAATATCCTGACTGCACGTCATATGAATAGGGAATGCATGCGATCGCGTGCGCACATCCCTATACTGTTGGTAGAGGTGTGTCACGGAGACACCGCTAGTTACCGACCGGGGTGAACAGCGGCGCGGATGCGCTGTTAACCACGTGATCGGCCGTGATGAAGTCATGGCTGATCACGCATGGCAACACCCCCAAAGTGCACGGCGCGTGTTCGCGATCGCGCCGCGCATGCCCGTCGGTGGCAGCGTGTTCCCGGGAACACTGCTCGTCACCGACAATGGTACACAGCCATTGGTCAGGGATGTGTACCACGTGAACAGCTCTGATCACTAGTGTAAACAAAGAGCTGTAACTAACTGTTACTAGCTCTTCCCCCCCCTACACATCGTTTCCAGTGTGAGGAGAGAAGAGCTAGAAGCAGTGAGTTACAGTTCTGTGTTACTGTAGTGTCTGCACAAACACCACATCTGTCCCTTTGCCCCCCCCCCCCCCCCCCCAATTGTCAACAGTCACCCATAAAGTGCACCTGTCACATAGACTGCCATCAGCGGTGCAACCGTCACCCACCAGTGACCGTACCCTGTCACCCATCACCCACCAGTGACCTGCCCTGTCACCTGTTTATGAAGAAAAAATACTAATTTGCTAAATTTTATGACAGAAACAAAGAAAAATGCAATTTTTTCACAAAATCTACCGTCTTTTTTTATTTATAGCGCAAAAAATAAAAAACCCACGAGTGATTAAATACCACCAAAAGAAAGCTCTATTTGTGTGAAAAAAAGTAATTGTCATTCAAAGTCTGAGAGCACCGAAAGCTGAAAATTGGTCTGGGTAAAAAGGGGGTTTAAGTGCACTGTATTGAAGTGGTTAAAGGGGTTGTAAAGGTATTAATATTTATTTATTTTCATAGCAAACATGTCATACTTGACTTCACTGTGCAGCTTGTTTTGCAGAGAGTCGCCCTGATTTTCATCTTCTTGGGTCCCTCGGCAGCTGTCTCGGCTCCTCCCTCTGGGAAGCTCTCTCCCAAGAAGATTAGCTTGCGGGGCGCACTTCCGTGATGCAGTCGACGGCCTTGTCTCCGGCTGTATCACAGCGATGCGTCATTGATTTGATTGACAGTAGGGATGAGTTCCGGCGTGTCCGCACAGTCCATGTGCAGAGCCCACCAGGAAGTCTGCACAGCGCTGCGCTAATCACAGGCAGGGAGACATTGTCCCGATGCTCGGCTGCAGAGATCGGGAAATGTCTCCCTGTCTGTGGTTAGCGCAACGCCGTGCAGAATTCCTGGCAGGCTCTGCACGTGGACTGTGCAAACACCCCGGAGCTCATCCCTAATTGACAGCAGCTGGAGCTAATGGTTGCACTGCTATCAATCATCCAATGAAGAACCGAGAAGCCAGCGTGGAGGTCTGACGTGAGGATTCATGCTCAAATTTCAGCGGAAACTATTTGCTATGCAGTTTTTTTCAGGTACTATTTGATGGCTTCCAAAGATTGCATAGCATCTAATAGGACTTTTTACACCCACAGATTTTTTATTCCAAGTATTACGTAACTAGCAAACGCCTATAAAACGCTGGTGGTACAGGATGTTCTATGACCTTGTGGTTCTAGAAGCCTCAAGCCTATACTTTTCCTGGCATCCAAATACATGCCTGAGTTGTAAGACTGGTGAAATGTTTTTTCCTTTGTGCTGTCCTTCCGTTCACCCACCACTTGTCCTTTTTATGTGCGTAGCAGGGCAGGGTTGGTATTGCTTTTCTCTATGATGGCACTTCAGAGGACTTGTTACTCCATAGCTATTCTCTTCATCATGCTTCACTTGTATGACTACCAAAATCGCATTCTGCCAAACACACACTGCATTATGTAGATTAACTGCTTTCCTCTAAAGACCAGTCATCATCATCCTTCTTTACTTTTTTTTTTGCTGTGTGTTTTTTGGTTGCCTGAAGTTTTCTTCAATGTTATGTAAAGTCTGCTGTAGCAACCGAAAGCTGACTATCAAAATTTAATTGGACACCTATTGAATGATTTGTTCAGGTTCGTGTAGTTTTGGAGAAGTACATTGTCCAATAAGATAACCACTTGCAGTCAATCGATGTACTGGTACGTTGCTTGATTTCAGGTGGTTGTCCCAGGATGCTTGCAGCTGCAGGCTTCATCCCAGTACTGTTTTTAGAGCCGGTGGTCAGCTCGCTTGTAAGAGCAATCGGAGCGGCTAACCAGCCCTCTGGAGCGCAGGACATACTGGGTGGTGGGTAACACAGTACAAGCACGCAGAAATGGTAGAGGTTTCGAATGGTGAGCAAGGAGTGGCTGACAGAGGCGCTCAGGTGCAGAAGAGCAGGTACTGGCTTAACCACTTGCTGACCAGCGACGTCTCCGCATGAAAAAAACAGATCTTGGTGTTTTTCAATGCTTTTAAGTGCAGAGGAGGAATTTGTCTTCTTTTTGACCCCAGATCCCTCCATAAAGAGTATTGTCATGTGCCCATTGCTGTCACAAGGGATGTTTAAATTCCTTATGCAATAAAAGTGATTAAAAATAAATAAAAAATTAAAGCTACAATTTAAAAATAAAATTAATTAACCACTTGCCGACCAGCTGCCACAGTTTTACTGCGGCAGCATGGCTCGGCTGGGCGAAACAATGTTATGTTACTTCGCTTCACCCTGGGGCCACTAGGGCCCCAGGAGCCGATGCGATCGCCCGGCGGTCGCTTGTGACACAGCGAGAATCGGGATCTGGGTGTGTAAACACCCAGATCCTGGTTCTTTCATGGGAGAAATTACTGATGTCAGTATGAACAGCGCTCTGTCATTTTCCCTAGTAAGTCCCATCCCCCTTTGGTTAAAACACAGCGAGGGAACACAATTAACCCCTTGATCACCCCCTAGTGTTAACCCCTTTCCTGCCAGTGACATTTTTACAGTAATCAGTGCCTTTTTTTTAGCACTGATTGCTATCAAATTGTCAATGGTCCCAAAAATGTGTCAAGTGTCTGATCTGTCTGCCATAATGTCACAGTCCCAATACTAGTAAAAAAATAAATAATTAAATACCATAATTCTATCCCCTATTTTGTAGACGCTATAACTTTTGTGCAAACCAATCAATATACGCTTATTGCATTTTTTTTGTTTTTTTTTAAATATATAAAAGAATATATATCGGTCTAAACTGAGGAAAAAATGGGTATTTATTATAGCAAAAAGGGCTCCAGGTGGGTATGCTTAGCAATCAATGACTTCTCAGGAGATCAAGGGTGGCGGCAATGCACAAGGCAAATGGTAGAAGCTATAAAATGGACAGCCACATTCCAAAAAATCTTGAAGGTTGTCTTTATTGTAAAACAAATGAAAAATGAAAAATGCACTACAAAGCACAGCAAAAATAGGGATGCCAGCCTACGCATTTCACACTATCAGTTAGTGCTTAATCATGGCATATTAACCACTTAAGGACCCCCGCACGCACATATACGGCCACAGAATGGCATGTACAGGCACAAGGGCGTAAATTTACGTCCCCTAAGTGCGGTTCGGGGGTCCCATCGGGACCCCCTCCGGCGTGCGGGGGTCCCCCTGGCTCCGGGAGCGATCCGGGATGAGCGGGCGGATGTCAGCGTTTACCCGCCCCCCCGCGATCGCTCCCAGCCAATGCGCGCGCTCCCAGCTCCTGTCACTTCCTCTTCCTGTGTTTACACAGGAAGGAGGAAATGATGTAATCTCTCATCGCAGCGATGTTTCCCACCGCTGCTGATGAGAGAAGACATCACAAGTAAGTGTGCACCAACACAACACTGACACACACTCACATAGGCACATTAACCCCTTGTGATCGCCCCCCCCGCCACCCCCCCTGTCAGTGTCACTGAATGCAGTGATCTAATCACTGCATTTAGTGTCAGTGTGACAGGCAGTGTAAAAAACAGTTAGTGTTAGGTCCAGGGTAGCCCCCCCACCCCCCCTAATAAAGTTTTAACCCCCTGATCACCGCCCTAGTTAACCCTTTCACTCCCTATTGCCAGCATCACTAAGCGATCATTTTTCTGATCGCTGTATTAGTGTCGCTGTTCCCGCTAGGTAGCTATTTTTTTTTATTGCGATTTTTTTTTTTTTTTTTTTTTTTTTTTTTACTAAAGACATGTGGCTGAATAAATTTTGGCCTAAATGTTTGACTAAAATTTAGTTTATTTGATTTTTTTTTAACAAAAAGTTAAAAAAAGTGTTTTTTTTTTCAAAAATTTCGCTCTATTTTTGTATATAGCGCAAAAAATAAAAATCGCAGAGGTGATCAAATACCACCAAAAGAAAGCTCTATTTGTGGGAAGAAAAGGACGCAAATTTTCTTTGAGAGCCACGTCGCACGACCGCGCAATTGTCTGTTAAAGCGACGCAGTGCCGAATCGCAAAAACACCTTGGGTCATTTACCATCGTATTGGTCCGGGTCTTAAGTGGTTAAGCACTAACCGATAGTGTGAAATGCGTAGACTGCCATCCCTATGTTTGCTGTGCTTTGTAGTGCATTTTTCATTTGTTTTACAATAAAGACATTCCGTCAAGGTTTTTTGGAGTGCGGCTGTCCGTTTTATAGCCTCTACCAGTATGTTGCCGGGGGGGGGACTTGTTAAGAATTAACATATTGCAGAAGTTTTAGACTGGATTCTCACAATTGTGGTGAGGGCACATAGGGAATGGTTTAATTCACAACTTTGATCCTGCTGTATTGGATGTTGCTTGGAAAGGATGATTAGTGGTATTTTTGACTTAATCTTTCTCCTTGGTTCCCTTTTTGCTAATAACACAATGGAGTACTCTCTCAGACTGACTGGTCCTAGGTTTTAGAACTTGGAGCTGCAGTTAAACCTTTCCCGGCAATGCTACCGGATGATTAAATATTGTATCGCATCATCATCTTCAGTGGTTCTCACCTCTGTTGGGACCATGGCCCGTTAAATTCTTCCAAACCCTTTTTTTCCCCTAGTAAAGAAAATGTATACTTGTACAATAAGAGTATGGGAATATAAAATATGTATTGAATTGTTGAAAGTCACCGGAATAGGTTGGTATCACTTTGGGGGAGCTGTTGGGGGCTGTGAGTTTTTTTTTTATTCCAAGTTTTTCAATTTTACAACACTTCAAACATACAACAAAATGTAACATTCGTATATCAAAATGCATAATTATACATGCCTTTACATACAATCCATATATATATATATATATATTACTTAGACTAACACTAAAACATAATGATTAAAAAAAAAAAAAAAGTAAAAGGGGAAAACGCCCTCTCTTTTTTTTTTTTTTAACCTTCATGCATTATATGTATGAAGGTAAAAAATCTTCTGGGTGCAGGTCCCCTAATACTCAAGCCTCTTCTCGATCCAGCGATGTGCATGAGAGCAGTGGCTCTCTCGGGTCTCTTGGTCCTCATTGGCTCACACAACCGCATGAGCCATTGGTTAATTGAAGCCTGTGAGCCAACAAGGAGAAAGCGGGGGGTATGTTCTCCTAGCAAGAGACTTGCTATTACGCCGCGTACACACGATCAGTCCAACCCGATGAGAATGGTCCGACGGACCGTTTTCATCGGTTCACAGACTGATGGTCTGATGTGCCTACACACCATCAGTTCAAAAACCGATCGTGTTAGAACGCGGTGACGTAAAACACGACGACGTGCTGAAAAAAATGAAGTTCAATGCTTCCAAGCATGCGTCGACTTGATTCTGAGCTTGCGCAGGTTTTAGAACCGATGCTTTTGCATACTAACCATCGGTTTGGAGCGATGGTCAGGCGTCCATCGGTCCGATTTTTAAAGCAAGTTTTAAAACTTTGGTCCAACGGACCGATGGGCCATACACACGGTCGTTTTGGACTGATGAAACTGAACTTAAGTCCATTTTCATCGGTTTGGACCGATCGTGTGTACGCGGCCTTAGGGGAACTCCGAAGGGGGGAGCAGGCAGGACCGCCGGCGGGGGACCCAAAAAGGATTGGGGATACTGTGTGCAAACCCATTGCACAGAGCAGGCATGTATAACATTTTTTTTTTAAATAAATATATATTTATTTTAAAACCACATTCAAGTTTTGTGCACTTGGGAAGGGGGGGGGGGGTATGGGTAGAGGCTCTGCAGCAATCTAGGGGGCACTGCAGTAGGCTGGGTGGCACTGTGGGGGTGTGGATTGTTGGGAATGGGGGCACTGTAGAACGTTTTTTTTTTTTCAGTTTGTTTGGAGGCCCAGAAGGAGAGAGGCTGCAGCCTGGCAGCGGGCCATGGCCCTGTGTTTGAGCACCTATGGTATACTGTAGGTTCTCAGGGGTTTTCACATCCTTGTCTAACTACTGCCTTCATACAGATGGCCACATACCTGGGAGCATTGTGGTGCTGGATTTTCCATCCTGCCTTCTAAATACCTATGTAGGTACTGATTTCCAGTTGCAGCATTTTGCTCCACATAGCTCTTTTATTATAAGTATAGAACTTTGGTGTCCTGTGTGGATTCATTTCTACTAGAGGTGGTCAGTTATTTGGAATGTGAGGCCACCGCTGTTTGATTTTTGTCATGTTTACATATACCACAGCGCCATTGAATGGTGTAGCTATTTTAATTGCAATGAATAGACTATAATTGGTATTAAGAGTAAGAGATATGCAAAGAAAATACTCCCAAATAGCAGGCGCCAGCAGTAAAATGTTAGGAAACCAGGTTCCCATGATTTGTTGTGTCCAGTAGCAGAAAGGTTATCAGTTTCCTGCTGAATTCCTATTCTCCCCATTGTGTGACAGTGTACAGTTCCCAGAGGCAGAGTAATGATGACAGTCACCCCTTTTATCCAGACGATTGCTCAGCAGCAACTGTGCCCTCACCGTCCCTTGTCCCTTCACCTTTTCATTGGCTTTGTTTCCTTTGACAAACACCCAAACGTATCTTGGTTATACAAAAAACACACAACATACATTTTGCCAAAATCAATACCATTTAATGCCTATGTGCTTGTAATACAATTGCTTCATGGTGATAAATTCTGTAACTGTCAATGGCCATTTGGAAGCACATTTATAGCTTGTGTACTAATGCAAAGCACATCGTGAAGGGCTGTCTTCACCCACATGGGATGCTCGGGTATGCCATGTGTCTGCGTGCAGGCAGTCCCATTCATGTCTATTGAAATGCAACGACTGCATGGACCACGGCTGCTGCTCCCAATTTGACAGCTGAGCGGATGCATGTCCCTGAACACAGTGTGCGTTAGATACATGCGTATGCATATACACCCATGTGAATGAGGCCCAGGGGTCACACACAAATGCATATAATGGCGTGTAAAAATCGTGTGTATAGTGCAACAAAGTCCATGGACCAAATTTTAAAGTGGTGAATGTCTTCCACCAATCACTAGGAGTGTTAAAAATGATCGTATAATTGACGCATCGTAATGCAGAAAACGGCTGCATCCTGATTGCATCAATGACGTCATCCCGAAACACCCCCGATAGAATTCTCACCTCCTTTCCATGTCTAAACTTGCAGGGATCTCTCGCTGTAACACTGCCTGTGGATCTGAAACGCCCAGTGGCCGCTGTAGCAAGGTCCCACCTCCTAGAACGTCACCTGTGATAGACGGCACACTGATCCAATGCCGGGAAATTGAATCGTGTGATGCGTATCATAGGAGCTGGTCTAGAAGGCAGGACCCCGTCAGCGGCCGCCAGGCAATTCAAATTTAAGAATTGTGTCACAGCGGAAGATCCGGCACTAATGAGGCTGCACTGATGGCCTTTTGATGAAAACCATGGGCAGTAATCGTGATGCATTGCAGAATCTTAATTGTTGACAGAATAATTGTAGTCGAATCGTGAGACCAGTGAAGATGCGCACCTCAATTGATCACTGTCCATTAAAAATGTGTGTACCTGGAATATTCAAATGCAGTGAATAAGGAATAGAGGGGTGTGGGATTATTGCAGTGCCAGCAAATGGAAACCAAAACCGGTATCGGGACCGATACCAAGTATTTGCGTGAGTACTTGTACTCGCGCAAATGCTCCCAAAGCCTGGTAGAATATTTTTTTTTTTTCCCCCGAGTGCGGGTGGAGTGCGGAGCAGAGCAGTCCTCGTATGGGGGAGAGCAGAGCTGCTGCTGCTGCCGCCTTAGACAAAGCTTTGAAACAGAAACTTTGATAGACAGGTCACCCGTCGGATGGGTGATCTGTCTATCAAAGTGCCCGGGCAAGGGGGAGGGGCTATACATGGCGGCACGGCGGGGGAACACACAGCTATTCAAATGCAAATGACAGCTGTTGTGTTCCTCCAACGCATAGTAACTAGATGTCGGCAGCGGTGGGGAAGGGGGGGGACTTGGCTTTGTCTTAGGGGACACAAGGCTGCATCTAGGGACATGGCTGCATCTAGGGACATGTGGCTGCATTTAAAAAAAAATATCGGTAATCAGTATCGGCGAGTACATGGAAAAAAGTATCGGTAATTGTACTCGGTCCTAAAAAAGTGGTTTCGGGACAACCTCAATAAAAATAAAAAAGATTTATTAATTACAAAAGAATAAAAGTCGGTTCAAACATATAAGCAATACAGTGAAAAATGGCAGCAAAACATCGAGATACAGGCCATTGGTCAGGTCTTCCAGACTAGTTTTGCCAAATCTTTGGCTTCATCAGGGGATTTATGACATGACCAGCTCAGTGAGTGGCTCTGAAAAGATGAAACAAAGAATTTTTTATCAATTCAATCAAATCCATTAAATACATATACAGAATTTATTCATCATTTGAACATATGTAGTTTGGCTGGGAAATATGGCGGAGCAACAAAAGCCAAGGTACCACAATAAGGTCCAAAACCCCCCCCAAAAAACTCCCATAAAAAAAACCCTCCCACACATAGTGCATATAGCGCTAATAACCCTGCAGTGAATATTTGGAGGACACCCGGTATATTAATTTATAAATATGCCCTCAGATGGGAGCCAGTTCACATTGTTGCGCTGCAGTTAACCCATGCATGTGGATGCACATTATTTTGGCCTTCAACATGTTGCGTACAGCTTGTCTATTCATTTAAATGGGCTACCTACCACACCAAACCGCACCAAAAACTTTCATGTGCCATGTTTTATTTATTTCTTTATCTAATGTAGCACACAGCAGTGCTTTACTGTACATGTTTTGTGTGCTGCAGCGCATGTCTATTTTCAAGCTGCATTGAGGCGCTATTAAGAATAAATGGCACTGATGCTTAAAGCACGTGTTTTCCAGCGTCGCTGCACGGCAACAGTGTGATCCGAGCCTTGGAAGCAATATCAAAGCCCAGATTTCTCTTTGTTTCGTCTCTTCATTTTCTGTAAATCCACAAAATAAAATCTATTTGCTGATGATATACATTTTAGCTTAATTTTATAAGAGTAGAGAAGCAGAAGCACTGAGCTTTACAAGGTTCCACCTACCTCGCCGATTCTGGAGAGAGGCCATATGATGATCTTGTGCAGTAATTGAATACTGAACTGCTATGTGTTAATTATTAAAATAGAACTGTCACCTACACATTGCAGCACAGGGCTATGCTGACGTAACTAGGCTTTTTATGCTGACTGGTACAGCCATATGGTGTGTAATAATATACCTGTGTGTGTGTGTGTGTGTGTGTGTGTGTGTGTGTGTGTGTGTGTGTGTATATGTGTGTGTATATGTGTGTGTATATGTATGTGTGTGTGTATATAATATAGTGCGGAAAATAAGTATTTGAACACCCTGCTATTTTGCAAGTTCTCCCACTTGGAAATCATGGAGGGGTCTGAAATTGTCATCGTAGGTGCATGTCCACTGTGAGAGACATAATCAAAAAAAAAAATTCCAGAAATCACAATGTATGATTTTTTTAACTATTTGTATGATACAGCTGCAAATAAGTATTTGAACACCTGAGAAAATCAATGTTAATATTTGGTACAATAGCCTTCGTTTGCAATTACAGAGGTCAAACGTTCCTTGTAGTTTTTCACCAGGTTTGCACACACTGGAGGAGGGATTTTGGCCCACTCCTCCACACAGATCTTCTCTAGATCAGTCAGGTTTCTGGGCTGTCGCTGAGAAACACAGAGTTTGAGCTCCCTCCAAAGATTCTCTATTGGGTTTAGGTCTGGAGACTGGCTAGGCCACGCCAGAACCTTGATATGCTTCTTACAGAGCCACTCCTTGGTTATCCTGGCTGTGTGCTTCGGGTCATTGTCATGTTGGAAGACCCAGCCTCGACCCATCTTCAAAGCTCTAACTGAGGGAAGGAGGTTGTTGCCCAAAATCTCGCAATACATGGCCCCGGTCATCCTCTCCTTAATACAGTGCAGTCGCCCTGTCCCATGTGCAGAAAAACACCCCCAAAGCATGATGCTACCACCCCCATGCTTCACAGTAGGGATGGTGTTCTTGGGATGGTACTCATCATTCTTCTTCCTCCAAACACGGTTAGTGGAATTATGACCAAAAAGTTCTATTTTGGTCTCATCTGACCACATGACTTTCTCCCATGACTCCTCTGGATCATCCAAATGGTCATTGGCAAACTAAAGACGGGCCTTGACATGTGCTGGTTTAAGCAGGGGAACCTTCCGTGCCATGCATGATTTCAAACCATGACGTCTTAGTGTATTACCAACAGTAACCTTGGAAACGGTGGTCCCAGCTCTTTTCAGGTCATTGACCAGCTCCTCCCGTGTAGTCTTGGGCTGATTTCTCACCTTTCTTAGGATCATTGAGACCCCACGAGGTGAGATTTTGCATGGAGCCCCAGTCAGAGGGAGATTGACAGTCATGTTTAGCTTCTTCCATTTTCTAATGATTGCTCCAACAGTGGACCTTTTTTCACCAAGCTGCTTGGCAATTTCCCCGTAGCCCTTTCCAGCCTTGTGGAGGTGTACATTTTTGTCTCTAGTGTCTTTGGACAGCTCTTTGGTCTTGGCCATGTTAGTAGTTGGATTCTTACTGATTGTATGGGGTGGACAGGTGTCTTTATGCAGCTAATGACCTCAAACAGGTGCATCTAATTTAGGATAATAAATGGAGTGGAGGTGGACATTTTAAAGGCAGACTAACAGGTCTTTGAGGGTCAGAATTCTAGCTGATAGACAGGTGTTCAAATACTTCTTTGCAGCTGTATCATACAAATAAATAGTTAAAAATTCATAAATTGTGATTTCTGGGAAAAAAAATTGGGATTATGTCTCTCACAGTGGACATGCACCTACGATGACAATTTCAGACCCCTCCATGATTTCCAAGTGGGAGAACTTGAAAAATAGCAGGGTGTTCAAATACTTATTTTCCACACTGTGTATATATATATATATATATATATACGGATGGATGAAAAAGCAGACATACGGTCCGCACGTGTGAAAGGGCCCCAAGGGCTCTTTCACACCTGCATGTGCGTTTTCACTGACTAGGCTTGCTCAGCAGGCATCGATCCGCTGATTCCTGCTGAGCCGAGATGCCACATTGTGCAGAGACGGACCTGTCGGAGCTCTGCTCACCTCTATGGGGAATCGGATGAAAACTGATCCGCTTGTCCGTTTTTTTTCATCTGCTTTGATTTGAAAGACAGGTGGAAAATAGGATTTCCATCCATCCGGGTTTATCGGATGTCCGCGTCCCTTAAAAAAAAAAAAAAAAGCTTTTTATTGCCAGCTTCAGAGTATAAAAACCTGAAGCTTTTATAGGCTTCATTTACACTGGGTATCCAAAAATGGCAGTTTTAAAATCTTTTATTTTTTATTTTCTTATTTTTTTACACTCTTAACACCCCTCTGTTTGCCTAATGTGTCCTTGCACGCATAGAGTTTAGAGGCAACAATAAACCCAGCCAGTGCGTTCAGGAGAGAAGCATTTTGCCGCTCAGATGCTTAACGCCCGGATGCCTTTTTTAACGCTGCTTTTTTTCCCCCCCCTGTAGCAGAAGCCTTATAGGTTATAACAGAACATGGTCACACAGGGCCGAAAAAAACGAATCGATTATGAAATGAATTGATTACTATTTTCCTAATCGATTAATCGGCCAGTAACATAATGGGGTTAAAAAAAAACTAAAATGTAGCCCTTTATAGTACATAAACAGCAAATCGCTACTGTAAATATTACTTTCACTGTCCCACAGTAAAACATAAACCCCTTACAGTAGCAATTATTTTCTCTTTTTGTAATAATTTTAGTTTTTTTTTTTTTTAAACCCATTATGTTACTAAACATCTCATGCCTGGTTCACACCTCTGTGTTTTTTTGGTGCTTTTTGCAGAAACGCGCTACATTTACATGTTTTCCTATGGGACACGTTCACATACATGATTTTTTTTTTTTCCAGCTTCTGCGTATTTGGAAAGGGCAAGGACTTTTTTAACGCAAAACAAAGCTATTTTGTTTTTTTGGTTCAATATACTTCAATAGAGAAGCTGCACAGAAAAGCATGTAATGTGTTTTTGCGGCAATTTTTTTTTTTTTTTTAATCTGCCCAAAAATATGTAAAAATGCAAATTGCAGCAAAATTACTTTTTTTTTAAGGTTATTAATTAAAGCCATATTCGCCCAAGTAATCGACTATGAAAATAATCGTTAGTTGCAGCCCTAGTCACGCACTGCATCCAGGTAGCCCTTTGGTTGTCAACTAAAAGTACTGAAGTTGGAAGGTTAGCCTGACAGCCAGGCAGGTGGCATTTTCTTTAGGAGAGGTCGTATTTTCCCTCCTGACCAGCTATTACTGCTAGACCAAAACAGAATGTTGATGACTTGTTGGCTGTGACAGTGGCTTTGTCTCTGCCAGTTGCCTGCATGCCTGTTGCATGGGTGTTTCCCAGTGACAGCTGTTATAGGGGGAGAGAATGGACACACATGCATCTTTCCAGCTCCACTGTACCAAACCAGCTGTTGTCTGTCTCTCCCGGAAGTGTGGGCTACCTCTGCCTTACTGGCACATGGAAGCTTTACAGTGCCAGCAAGACCGGCTTGCTCAATGATTTCCAGGCACCCAGCCTCATAAAAGGGAACGTGGGCGGTAATGTGGATCACAGTACATAAGGAGAGTAGAGAGCGTTCACATCCAGCACAGAAGTGTGTGATCTCTCCTAATAGGTGCTTGCATATATTTAAGAGATATGGTAGTTTCTTTTGCTGACCGCTATCTGAAAATGCTACTTGCCTGGCCGATTCCAGTATGAGAGTGACCAACTTTGAATATGCATTCATTTTAATGGTACCCTGCCTGTCTTTTAGAGGTCATCAAACTATCTTGTTGGACATGTTTCCTGAAACTTCTCTCCTCTCTCTGATCCTGGAGTCCCTAAAGTCTCCATCGCACTCTACCACCCTCCTTTTCTCTCTTCTTTTTTGTTTTCTCTCTTCTTTTGTTGGTTTTCTCACTCTTCTTTCTTTTTTTTGGTTTTCCTCACTCTTCTTCTTTTTTTTTCTTTTTTTTGGTTTTCTCACTCTTCTCTTTTTTTTTTTTGGTTTTCTCACTCTTCCTTTTTTTTTATTTTTTTTTTTAGTTTTCTCACTTTTCTTTTTTTTGGTTTTCTCACTCTTTTTTTGTGTGTCCCCCACATATTGCAGCCATGCATTTCCCCCACACCTGTAGTAGTAGATATGATGCCACCGCATACCGCCGGGTTAATCCCCCCCCCCCCTGCATTACAGCGCGCATTACAAGCTTTCGTTTGAATACTTGTAATGCCCGCCGCGCCATTTATAGACACTCCCCTTCTCGGGATTGGACGGATCTGTCCAATCCCGAGCAAGGGGAGTGTCTATGCACAGATCCGTGCATAGACACTCCCCTTGCTCGGGATTTGACAGATCCGTCCAATCCCGAGAAGGGGAGTGTCTATACATTGTGCGGCGGGCATTACAAGTATTCAAACGAAAGCTTGTAATGCGCGCTGTAATGCAGGGGGATTAACCCGGCGGTATGCAGCGGCGGCTTTGCGTTATGCGGCGGGGGGGGTATTCTATTTAGGTATCGGGGGTATTTGCGGGAGTACAAGTACTCCCGCAAATACTCGGTATCGGTACCGATACCGATACTGGTATCGGTATCGGGACAACCCTATTTAGGTGTAAATGCTATTTGAGCCATACAGAATGATTGGCTGAAATCGCACTGCACAGACACCGTTTGTGATTTGCACAGGAATGCGGTGTGAATCGCATGATCCCAGACACCAATCTGATTGTACAATCTCTTTTGGATCTACGATCAGCTATGTAGAGCAAGGGCCTGCCTGATTTTATACAAATCAAATTTGTTTTTTAAAGTGGAGTGTACACTGATCAAAATTCAGCCGGTTCAGGAGGGACTGGCCACATTTTGTTCAATGTGTGTAGCTGTCCCTGCTCAACCGAAGTCGATTGTCTTTTTTGGAAGTGACATTAAAAAACTTTTGTCAATCAGCTGATCAGTGTGTTCTGACAGTGGCCGGTCCCGCTGACTGAATACAATGGCCCGGCAGGGGATCTCCTCATCCAATCAGCTTGTGTGGATTGAGGAATCTGTTGCCACTTCCTGAATGGAAAAAAGTGTATAGCCAGTTTTTAGGTGGTCCTCCATATTGCATACGTTTGCTAAATCTAAAGTCTGAGAGATTGTACAGTGTATGGCCAGCTTTACTCTGCCTAACCCCAGCCAATCTGACCCAACCGATTTTTATTTCAGGCTCTACTTTGCTGGACATCAGGATGTGATCCTGACTTTTCTCATGCCTCCTCTGCGATTGTATAAAAGTATTAATAAACCTGTACTGTTTAAAAAAAAAAAAAATTGTATTTTCATTTTGGAGAACACACTTTTTCTTTCTCGTACATCACGGGACACAGAGCGGCATATTCATTACTATGTGGGTTATATGGAGTACCTTCAGGTGTGGACACTGGCAATCTTCAAACAGGAAGTCCCCTCCCTATATAACCCCCTCCCCTAGAGGGAGTCCCTCAGTTTTTTCGCCAGTGTCTTAGGTGTTGGTCACGGAATAGCTTTGCTCCACATCCTTGGGATTAAGGGCGGGCTACCGGATCTGTCCAAGGAGCCTCAGTGCCAAAGTGGACAGTACCCGGGCCCCAAACCGTGGGGTTTGCCTATAATGCTCCTCTTTGGAGGGCTGGACCCTGGGCCCAGGACTTGGAGTTTGCAAAAACCATAAAGTTCCTGTTTTGCCAGGGTGCTATATAGGTCCAGGACAGTGGGTACCTTCATAGGACCCCAGGGCCTGAAGGTCTACTACGCTACCCACGGAGATGGGAGAAGATTGGATCAGTTTGCTGGTCAAACATCCTGCAGCATGGAGCAGGTAAGGGGGAGCCTGCGGGACTTGGTTCGACAGCAGGCTCCCCGGGGTAACCTAAAAGGGGGGATAGCCTAAGTATGCTCTGCATGGGCAACCGTGATCACTATGTCTAAAAGAGACAGGATGACACCCTTTCTCCCCCCATCACTAGGCCCCCCTGTCTAAATATGTGTTGCTAGCTAACCTGCTGTTTCTTCCTAGGGCTAGTAAGGATCCCTAGGGGCCTTGAAAGAGTCCTACCTGGCCGGGGGTTTGAATCTGCCGCCTGTTTCTGCGTGCCTGGTCTTATTGACGTTTTTCGCGCCGTCCAGACAGGAGGGCGGGGGGGGGGCGGGCCTGCGGCGTCATACAGGGGCGCGCCTTTGTGCTGTTATAGACAGCAGGCCTTGTCAGGGCTCAGTCTGAGGCTGATTTTTTCAAGGAGAGGACGCAGAGCGGCAGAACAGTGACTCCCGGTGGCGGAAGAGGGGTAGTACATGTGGACTTTGTTCCAATGCCTTTATTGTTAAGCCAAGAAATCCCCCTTATTTTGCAGCAGGTTGGAAGCTGGCAAACTTAAATTAGGGTCATTGTATGTTGTCAAATATATAATATATAATATATAATTATTTAAAAAAAAAAAAAAAAAAAGAAAAGACCAACATACGGGCCCATCAGTTTTTGGGGACACTAGTGATCTATTCTCCCCTAAACTCTAAAATTTGTACTCCTGGCCACTACAGTCTGTTGTGTGGGCGGAGTCCCTCGATTTTGTATTATGGCTTCCAAGGGTTCGGGGTCAAAGGGGACAAAAAAGACCAAAAAACAAAAGGGGTCCCTTTCTGATTCTGATATGCCGATACTTTCCCCGCAGCTTATTAATTTAAGAAGCGCCTTGGATGAGCCATTAGGGGGATCTGGTGCGGAGGCTGGCCCAGATCAGCCCAGCCCTGTGTTTATCACAGAGGAGATGCTAGCCGTATCCCTAGGGGGGCTAGAAGAGAGAATAGCGGCATTGATCGCCAGAGCTATTCCTGGTAAGAAACGGGTTAGATCCCCATCACCAGGGGGTGTATCCTCAGATGCTGAGATTCTCTCTCCGGAGGAATTAGAATCACAGGAGGATCAACTGGACCTGAACCAAGAGGGTTCAGGGATGGAGGGGTCTACCTCTGAGGAACCATTTTTCAGACTCCCAGACAGAGAGACGGTGGGTACAGTCTTTGACGGACATGGTCCGCTCGGCATTTAGTTTGCCATTGCCAGAACTTCAGGTTCCTCCGGTATCCTCTCTGGGCTCTTTGAAAGCCCGTTAAGCAACGCAGTTTTTCCGGTCCATCCTCTCTTGGAGGAATTGATCTTTCGGGATTGGGTACGGCCGGACAGGGTTTTTCTGCCACCGAAAAGATTTGCGGTCATTTATCCCATGGAGGAAAAATTCTCCAAGAAGTGGAGGCTCCCAGTAGTGGATGCAGCCATCTCATGTGTGAATAAATCACTAACTTGCCCGGTGGAAAACATACATATGTTTAAAGATCCGGTTGATAAAAGATTAGAGACACTTTTAAAAGCATCCTTTGCTACGGCAGGAGCAGTGGTGCAGCCAGCGGTAGCTGCAATTGGAGTTTGTCAGGCATTAAAAGACCAGACAAAAGAGATGTTAAAGGACATGCCTACCCAACAAGCAGAAGAGTTTGCTGACATTCCCAGAGCTCTGTGTTTCGCGGTAGATGCTATAAAAGATTCCATCCAGCAGGCTTCTCGTTTATCACTATGTTTGGTACACATGAGAAGGCTCTTATGGTTGAAGAACTGGGCGGCAGAACCCCCATGCAAAAAGCTTCTGGCAGGATTTCCCTTCCATGGAGGACGACTCTTCGGAGAAGATCTGGATAAATATATTCAGACTATTTCAAATGGCAAGAGTACCCTTTTACCGGTCAAAAAGACATTCCGGGCTCCTACATTTAAAAGGCAGCTTTTTCCTGTCTCGGGGCCCTCTAATTCCAGGCAGTATCGACGGCCGCCTGCACGATCCAACGTTAACAGTAGATCGCAGGGACAGACCCCTGGGGGTAAGAAGCCGTGGTATCGCAAGCCGTCAAAGACAGCCCC
This sequence comes from Rana kukunoris, assembly GCA_029574335.1. NCBI lineage: Eukaryota > Metazoa > Chordata > Amphibia > Anura > Ranidae > Rana > Rana kukunoris. The sequence goes on along the minus strand of CM056055.1, from coordinate 179,355,689 downwards.
TAAGTCTGCCTTATGAAGGGGCGCCCCCACTCTCACGGGTGGGGGGAAGGCTTCGTCTCTTCTCAGAAGTTTGGGAAGCCAAGATCCCCGACAATTGGGCCCGGGCATCTGTAACCACAGGTTACAGATTGGAGTTTCTAAGATATCCTCCGCCTCATTTTCAAGAATCAGGGCTACCAAGGGATCCAGCAAGGAAGGCCTCAATGCTGGCAGCTTTGGATCACCTGCTTTGTCAGGACGTAATTATAGAAGTGCCAGCCCAAGAGCAAGGCCTAGGTTTCTATTCCAATCTCTTTGTCATACCAAAGCCCAACGGCGATGTCAGGCCAATCTTGGACCTAAAGAGGTTAAACGTTATCTAAGGGTGCGGTCCTTCCGGATGGAATCCATCCGGTCAGCAGCCGCTGCGCTTCAGAAAGACGATTTTCTGGCCTCCATAGACATAAAAGATGCTTACCTTCATGTACCAATCTTTCAGTCGCATCAAAGGTTTTTACGCTTCGCGGTGGGGCAGCGACACTTCCAATTCAGGGCGCTCCCCTTTCGGGCTGGCCACGGCCCCCCGGGTATTCACGAAGATCCTAGCCCCAGTTCTGGCCAATTTAAGGATCCAAGGAGTCACAGTCCTAGTATACTTGGACGACCTTTTAATCATAGATCACTCACGGACGGGTCTGCAAAAGGCAGTAAACCTCACGGTTCGGTACCTCGAAGAATTCGGCTGGGTCCTAAACCAGGGAAAGTCAGCATTCCAGCCTACAAAGCAGTTGGAATACCTCGGCATGAGGTTAGACACAGAACATCAAAAGGTGTTCCTGCCCCTTGTAAAGATCAAGGCGATCAAGGGGTTGGTTCAGTTGGTTATAAACAAGAAAAGACCAACTATTCGCCTGTGTATGCGATTACTAGGCAAGCTAGTGGCCACATTCGAGGCAGTACCATACGCTCAGATCCACACTCGCGTCCTACAGGCAGCCATTCTAGCAGCCTGGGGCAAGAGGGCACATGCCTTAGAGTCCCCTTTGACGCTATCATCAAGGGTCCGACAGAGCCTGGCCTGGTGGTTGAACCCTCAGAATCTTGCTAAAGGGAAGATCCTTCAGCCCTGTTGTCTGGAAGGTAGTTACCACAGACGCCAGCCTGGCAGGCTGGGGGGCGGTCTTCGAAGGGTTCTCCCGCCAGGGAACTTGGGTGAAAGCAGAGAGGCAGCTCCCCATCAATATCTTGGAAATCAGAGCTGCTCGCCTAGCCCTGTTGGCGTGGACCTCCAGATTAAAGGGGTTCCCGGTGAGAATCCAGTCAGACAATGCCACGGCGGTGGCATACATAAACCACCAAGGGGGAACCAGGAGCCAGGCCGCTCAAAGGGAAGTGAACTTGATTTTTCAATGGGCAGAGGTTCATGTACCCTGCATTTCAGCGATATTCATTCCCGGAGTGGACAACCTGCAGGCAGACTTCTTAAGTCGCCAGAGTCTGTTGCCAGGGGAGTGGTCTCTGCATCCCCAGGTCTTTCAGACAATCTGCCAGAGGTGGGGAACGCCAGACGTAGATATAATGGCATCCAGGTTCAACAAGAAACTAGACAGGTTCGTGTCGCGAGCGAGGGATCCTATGGCCTGCGGAACCGATGCGTTGGTTTGCCCTTGGCATCAATTCAAACTTCTATATGCATTCCCTCCACTACAGTTACTCCCCCGCCTGTTGCGCAAGATCAGAGTGGAACACAAGCCAGTCATTCTAATAGCTCCAGCTTGGCCCCGGAGGGCTTGGTACTCACTAGTCCTGAATATGGCAGTGGGAGACCCTTGGACTCTTCCTCTACAACCAGACCTACTCTCACAAGGCCCGATCCTCCACCCTACATTACAGCGTCTAAATTTGACGGCCTGGAGGCTGAATCCCTGATTCTCAGGGGTAGGGGTCTGTCTAGGCAGGTAATCCCTACCCTGATTAAGGCTAGAAAGCCGGTCTCCAGGGTAATTTATTACAGGGTGTGGAGGAACTATATAGGCTGGTGTGAATCCAAAAGATGGAATTGCCGCAAATATACTATTGATAGGGTGTTAAGTTTTCTCCAGCTAGGAGTGGATAAAGGCCTGGCACTTAGCACAATCAAAGGACAGATCTCAGCTCTGTCAGTGTGGTTTCAGAGGCCGCTGGCCACCCACTCGCTGGTAAAGACCTTCTTACAGGGGGTCTTGCGTATTAATCCTCCTGTCAAGTCACCAAGTTTGTCCTTGGGACCTAAATCTTGTCCTGTCCACTCTACAGAAACAGCCTTTTGAGCCTTTGGCTGAGATTCCTTTACTCTTACTGACAAGAAAATTGGTTTTCTTGGTCGCCATAGTTTCGGCCAGGAGAGTGTCAGAATTAGCAGCCTTATCGTGTAAGGAACCATATCTTGTTCTGCATAAGGACAGGGCAGTTCTCCGGCCCCATCCTTCCTTTCTACCAAAGGTTATATCCAAATTTCACTTAAACCAGGATTTGGTACTTCCATCCTTCTTTCCAAAACCTACATCTAGAAAGGAGGGGTTGCTGCATACCTTGGATATTGTCCGGGCCATGAAGGCCTATCTTAAAGCTACGGAAAAGATCCGGAAAACAGAGGTGTTATTCGTTCTACCAGATGGCCCCAAGAAGGGGCAGGCAGCTGCAAAATCCACCATCTCGAGATGGATTAGACAATTAATCATTCAAGCCTACGGATTGAAGAGGTTGCCCCCTCCGTTGTCGGTAAAGGCCCATTCTACCAGGGCCATGGGCGCCTCTTGGGCAGCACACCATCAGATCTCTATGGCTCAGATATGCAAGGCGGCAACGTGGTCATCAGTCCACACGTTTACAAGGTTTTATCAACTAGACGTGAGAAGAAATGCGGATACTGCCTTTGGTCAGGCAGTACTACAGGCTGCAGTTTGACATCCTCGGGATCAGAAACACCCTTGGTTATATAAAAAAAAAAAAAAGAGGTTCTTCTTTCTTGACTAATTTGGAAATATTATTATGATTTGAGTTTAGCTCTAAAATTGAATCCTTCTTTGGAAGATGTCTCCCTCCCCTCATTAAAGCATTGCTTTCGGACATCCCACATAGTAATGAATATGCCGCTCTGTGTCCCGTGATGTACGAGAAAGAAAAAGGGATTTTTAAATACAGCTTACCTGTAAAATCCTTTTCTTGGAGTACATCACGGGACACAGAGCTCCCACCCCTCTTTTGGGTGACCATTTTGGGAGGCATACTGCTTGCTACAAAACTGAGGGACTCCCTCTAGGGGAGGGGGTTATATAGGGAGGGGACTTCCTGTTTGAAGATTGCCAGTGTCCACACCTGAAGGTACTCCATATAACCCACATAGTAATGAATATGCCGCTCTGTGTCCCGTGATGTACTCCAAGAAAAGGATTTTACAGGTAAGCTGTATTTAAAAATCCCTTTTTTTAAGTGAATGATTTTACTGGCATCCTTATGGGATATCTGTACCCCTGTCTGTACCCAATCTGTTTTCTTTCTTGCACACTATTTTAGAATTTTTGGTAAAGTTTTAAGACTCTCTTCCCGTCTCAGATCACTTCTCCTCTTCCTTCACTTTTCACAGCAACTGGTGTTACAAGCCAATGCATGTAATGTGACTCCAGACCGCTGTGTCTGCCTCCACCCGTCCCCTCCCAGTCCTTCAAATTCCTGTGCTGTGCCGTGCCAGTGCACAAGTCATTCTTGGTAGTAGGTACACCAAGCATTGATGCCACATTGCTAGCTGCTGTACCAGCTTTTCATCGGTCATGATACTTGGCCCAGTCGTGGCCTCTCCTAATGCTTTACATAGGAAGAGGCACATGATCAATAAACCACTTCGGGAGAGAGCCCTCCGGCGAAATGTCTTCTATGGACCTGGTAAGATCTCATTGTTTGGGGGGCTGTGACTCTTTAATGTAGTCGGTGTTACATGCAGGACGGGAATGAATCGGTGCAACTACTACTTGGTTTTCTTGCATCACCTAGATGGCTGCATCTGCTATTCTGCAGTCGGGTTCTATAACTTCATACATGTGTATATATACAACAGGTGTAGTGGGTTGTAATCGGATTGTTTTATTGTAGTACTGTCTTCTTTTTTTGTATATGGATAATCTGTTACAGATGAGAAATAGTTTATGTAGATGTATACTAAACAGAAATGTATTGTTTGGTGGAACATTTTACTTTCACTAGTCTGTGGTGGTCTGGTATCCAGGCACTATCCAGCCATACTAAGACTTGGCATCTGCTGGCAGGAAACATGCCAGCTTGGTGAGTTTCTGTTTGTATGCTGTAGATTGCCATTCTCAACCTTTTTGACTTTGAATAATCCTTGAAATACATTTCTGGTCTCAGGAAACCCCTGCTAATTCATCTGCATCCCACAGGACATTATGATGGTCGGTGGGAAGAGTGCTCCTTACAATGCTAGGCATTGGGAATGATCTATTCATTTTTAGTCGGTGGGAATTATGTTCCTTATATTGGTTGTCAGTGGGAAAGATGTTCCTTATATTGGTTGTCAGTGGGAAAGATGTTCCTTATATTGGTTGTCAGTGGGAGAGATGTTCCTTATATTGGTTGTCAGTGGGAGAGATGTTCCTTATATTGGTTGTCAGTGGGAAAGATGTTCCTTATATTGGTTGTCAGTGGGAAAGATGTTCCTTATATTGGTTGTCAGTGGGAAAGACGTTCCTTTAATTGGTTGTCAGTGGGAAAGACGTTCCTTTAATTGGTTGTCAGTGGGAAAGACGTTCCTTTAATTGGTTGTCAGTGGGAAAGACGTTCCTTTAATTGGTTGTCAGTGGGAAAGACGTTCCTTTAATTGGTTGTCAGTGGGAAAGACGTTGCTTATATTGGTTGTCTGTGGGAAAGATGTTGCTTATATTGGTTGTCTGTGGGAAAGATGTTGCTTATATTGGTTGTCTGTGGGAAAGACGTTCCTTATATTGGTTGTCAGTGGGAAAGACGTTCCTTATATTGGTTGTCAGTGGGAAAGACGTTCCTTATATTGGTTGTCTGTGGGAAAGACGTTCCTTATATTGGTTGTCAGTGGGAAAGACGTTCCTTATATTGGTTGTCTGTGGGAAAGACGTTCCTTATATTGGTTGTCTGTGGGAAAGACGTTCCTTATATTGGTTGTCTGTGGGAAAGACGTTGCTTATATTGGTTGTCTGTGGGAAAGACGTTGCTTATATTGGTTGTCTGTGGGAAAGACGTTCCTTATATTGGTTGTCTGTGGGAAAGATGTTGCTTATATTGGTTGTCTGTGGGAAAGATGTTGCTTATATTGGTTGTCTGTGGGAAAGATGTTCCTTATATTGGTTGTCTGTGGGAAAGATGTTCCTTACATTTATAGTTGTCGGACAAAATTCTACTTACGTTGGCCAGTAGAAAAAATGTTCCTTACATTTGTAGTCATTGAAGAGATCGTTCCTTATTTGTAGGGATTGGGAAGGATCTTCCTTTCATTTTTAGTCAGTGGGAAGACTGTCCCGTACATATGTAGTCATTGGGAAGTATTTTCCTTGGTTTCTAGTCAGTGGGGAAGAATGTTCTCACTTTGGTGGGCAGTATGACGAATGTTCCTTATGTTGGTGGTTATTGGGTAGAATGTTCCTTACATTTTTAGTCAGTGGGAAAAATGTTCCTTCCTTTTGGTGGTCCTGTGAGAAGAATCCCCCCCCCCTTTACGGATAGCTAAAAAAATATATCAATGGTGACAGTGGTTACTTGAGTCTGGTACACACCACTAATTTGTTTTTCGTTTAGTTTTCCAGCATGCTCGCCTATAAGTAGGCCAAATGTCGGACAGTTTTTATTGAACTGCCCGATGTTGCCCGACTTTTGGCCCACGTGTACTAGGCTTATCTGAGAGGCAGAAACTGCTCAAGGAACCCTCTGGGAACCTCTGAGAAGACGGCAGCACTATTTATTCAAGAGCATCTTTCCGCAGCTGTCATTTGTACCTACAGAGTTGGTGGTTGTAAAGTCTCTTATTTTGAAACTAAAAAACAAACAATAAAGCAAAAATGTTATACTTGCCTCCTCTGTGCCATGGATTAGCACAGAGCAGCCTGGATCCTCCTCTTCTCGGGTCCCTCTTCTGTGTTCCCGGTCCCTTCCCTTCCGTGGGGTGCTCCCCACATCAAGTAGCTTGCTAATGGGGCACCTGTGCCAAGCCACAGCTCCCTGTGTCCATTCAGACACAGACGTAGCACAGCCCTGCCCCCTTTTCTCTCCTTATTTTGTCTGAGTTTGACAGCAGCAAGGGGCCAATGTCACTGTGCTGCTGTCTCAGCCAATGAGGAGGGGAGTTCCAGGACAATCCTACAACATCGCTGGATATCGATGGGGCTCAGGTAAGTATTGGGAGGGCTGAAGTTTTTTTGTCTTAATGCATAGAATAGGAAATAAGATAACATTTAGATAAAACACCTTCTGGCTTAATAATTACTTTTTTCTACTAAAATAATTGTCTTTAAAGCTGTTTTCCGGCCAAAATAAAAGCCAGCAGCTAAACATACTGCAGCTGCTGGCTTTTAATAATAGGACACTTACCTGTCCTGAAGTCCCTTGATGTCGGGACCGCAGCTGATGTTTCATCAAAAAAAATGAGCTCTAAGGGCTCTTTCACACGTCCGTTCAGTTTTTTGGATCAGTTTTTTCCCCCTTCAGTTGATCCGTTTTTTCATCAGTTTTTCGTCAGTTTTCCGTCCGTTTACATCCGTTTCCGTTCCGTTTTTCATCAGTTTTTCATCAGTTTTTTTCATCCGTTTTTTTCATCCGTTTTTTTTTTTTTTTTAGAACTTTTTTTTTTTTTACATATTTTGATGAAAAACTGACGTTAGCGGATCGGATGGTAAACGGATCATCTGCTAACGTCCGTTTTTCGTCCGTTCCGTTTTTTTGACGGAAGAAAAATAGGGTTTTCTTCCGTCCAAAAAAACGGAGCTTACCGCAGACGGATGTTAACGGACGTTAGCGGATGCTCATCCGCTAACGGACGCTAACCCATAGGGAAGCATTGAGGTCCGTTAACGGACGTCCAAAAAACGGACGAACTGAACGGACGTGTGAAAGGGCCCTAAGGCCCCTTTCACACGTGGTGGATCTGTAAGCGGCACCCGCCAGCTCAGCGGGGGATCTCTCCGTTAATCTCCGCTGAGCCGGCGGATGACAGGTCCCTCTCTGCTTACTGAGCAGGGAGGGGCTTGCCGAGCGCTGCTGCTTGCTATGGCGAGATTGGAAGAAAACTAACACATGTCTGTTTTCATGAGATCTCACCCGATCCGCCAGGATGGATGGCGACGTATCGCCATTCGTCTGATTTTATCGGATCGGATGTCGGCGGACATTGTCATCGCTGACATCCGATGCTCCAAAGACAAGCATGGAGCGCCCGTTCAGGTCCGCTGATTAAACTGACAGGCAGACCTGAGCGGTCCGCCCGTGTGAAAGGGGTCTTACACCCACTGTTTGAGTTATTAAAGCATATGTGAATTAGTACCTTGTAAAACAACCCATTCAGTTCAGTTTCCAGGTAATGCCGTGGTTGGGATTCACACTGAAAACCCTTGTGCTGCTAGGCAGAAGTGCTAACCACTTAGCCACTGTGCTCTTATAATTTCTGTTCTCCACTGCGAGCTAGGGCTGGAGAGAGTGGTAGAAAGAGCTTTCCAGTGATATGGGGGGTGGGGGCAGCATGTCGGCACAAGCTTGATTAATGGAGGATGGGCGGGCTGTTTTTGCATTGAAAGTAAAACATTTCTCGAGAGAGAAAAAAACTGAGATGACCAGCACATCATTGTAGAAAAATGAAAAAAGAACTTTCATTTGCCATCACATAATATGTGCAATATTTCGGGGTCACTGAGGACCCCTGTTTGATGATGCCACCCGCCAGTTCACCTCGGCACTTGCCTTCATGGCTGGTTTATGGCTGAAAGGAGTGTACTTGTTCTTTGTAATTCTGTGCTGGGAGAAATACACATTCGGCAGATGCCTGTAGCCTATCTGTTAGGCTGACCCTTCTTCTTATATACTTTGTCGGGACCCAGAAAAAGCATGCGGGAAAAGACTTCTGATGTTTTCTGATGCTTGCTTCAAGGTCACTGATTTAGTATTAAAGCCAGTGGGTCACCTTAAAAGCCAAGCACTTTGCATTTTCAGGAGGAAATCTTCAGTGACAGCCCTGTGTTCTATTTTTTTATTTCCATGCCGTATCCTCCTACTGACACCAACAATAGAGGAATAATTCTTGCCACTGACATAAACAACGGAGCACTATTCTTCCCATTGACGCCAATGATGGGGGACTATTCTTCCCATTGACGCCAATGATGGGGCACTATTCTTCCCACTGACACAAATGATGGGGCACTATTCTTCCCACTGACACCAATGATATAGGGCACTATTCCTCCCACTAACGCCAAGGATGGGGCACTATTCCTCCTACTGACACCAATGATGGGGCACTATTTTTCCCATTGACGCCAGTGATATGGGGCAGTATTCCTCCCACTGGCACCAATGATATGGGGCACTGTTCCTCCCACTGACACCAATGATGGGGCACTGTTCCTCCCACTGACGCCAATGATGGGGCACTATTCCTCCCACTGACGCCAATGATGGGGCACTATTCCTCCCACTGACGCCAATGCACTATTCCTCCCATGGGGCACTATTCCTCCCACACTATTCCTCCCACTGACAATGATGGGGCCAATGATGGGGACTATTTTCCTCCCACTATTCCTCCCACTGACGCCAATGATGGGGCACTATTCCTCCCACTGACGCCAATGATGGGGCACTATTCCTCCCACTGCACTATTCCTCCACGCCAATGCACTATTCCTCCCATGCCAATGGGCACTATTCCTCCCACTGACGCCAATGATGGGGCACTATTCCTCCCACTGACGCCAATGATGGGGCACTATTCCTCCCACTGACGCCAATGATGGGGCACTATTCCTCCCACTGACGCCAATGATGGGGCACTATTCCTCCCACTGACGCCAATGATGGGGCACGATTCCTCCCACTGACGCCAATGATGGGGCACGATTCCTCCCACTGACGCCAATGATGGGGCACGATTCCTCCCCCCACTGACGCCAATGATGGGGCACTATTCCTCCCATGACGCCAATGGGGCACTATTCCTCCCACTGACGCCAATGATGGGGCACTATTCCTCCCACTGACGCCAATGATGGGGCACTATTCCTCCCACTGACGCCAATGATGGGGCACTATTCCTCCCACTGACGCCAATGATGGGGCACTATTCCTCCCACTGACGCCAATGATGGGGCACTATTCCTCCCACTGACGCCAATGATGGGGCACTATTCCTCCCACTGACGCCAATGATGGGGCACTATTCCTCCCACTGACGCCAATGATGGGGCACTATTCCTCCCACTGACGCCAATGATGGGGCACTATTCCTCCCACTGGCGCCAATGATGGGGCACTATTCCTCCCACTGGCGCCAATGATGGGGCACTATTCCTCCCACTGGCGCCAATGATGGGGCACTATTCCTCCCACTGGCGCCAATGATGGGGCACTATTCCTCCCACTGGCGCCAAGGAGATGGGGCACTATTCCTCCCACTGGCGCCAATGATGGGGCACTATTCCTCCCACTGGCGCCAAGGATATGGGGCACTATTCCTCCCACTGGCGCCAAGGATATGGGGCACTATTCCTCCCACTGGCGCCAACGAGATGGGGCACTATTCCTCCCACTGGCGCCAACGAGATGGGGCACTATTCCTCCCACTGGCGCCAACGATATGGGGCAGTATTCCTCCCACTGGCGCCAACGATATGGGGCAGTATTCCTCCCACTGGCGCCAACGATATGGGGCAGTATTCCTCCCACTGGCGCCAACGATATGGGGCAGTATTCCTCCCACTGGCGCCAACGATATGGGGCAGTATTCCTCCCACTGGCGCCAACGATATGGGGCAGTATTCCTCCCACTGGCGCCTACGATATGGGGCAGTATTCCTCCCACTGGCGCCTACGATCTGGGGCAGTATTCCTCCCACTGGCGCCTACGATCTGGGGCAGTATTCCTCCCACTGGCGCCTACGATCTGGGGCAGTATTCCTCCCACTGGCGCCTACGATCTGGGCAGTATTCCTCCCACTGGCGCCTACGATCTGGGGCAGTATTCCTCCCACTGGCGCCTACGATCTGGGGCAGTATTCCTCCCACTGGCGCCTACGATCTGGGGCAGTATTCCTCCCACTGGCGCCTACGATCTGGGGCAGTATTCCTCCCACTGGCGCCTACGATCTGGGGCAGTATTCCTCCCACTGGCGCCTACGATCTGGGGCAGTATTCCTCCCACTGGCGCCTACGATCTGGGGCAGTATTCCTCCCACTGGCGCCTACGATCTGGGGCAGTATTCCTCCCACTGGCGCCTACGATCTGGGGCAGTATTCCTCCCACTGGCGCCAACGATCTGGGGCAGTATTCCTCCCACTGGCGCCAACGATCTGGGGCAGTATTCCTCCCACTGGCGCCAACGATCTGGGGCAGTATTCCTCCCACTGGCGCCAACGATCTGGGGCAGTATTCCTCCCACTGGCGCCAACGATCTGGGGCAGTATTCCTCCCACTGGCGCCAACGATCTGGGGCAGTATTCCTCCCACTGGCGCCAACGATCTGGGGCAGTATTCCTCCCACTGGCGCCAACGATCTGGGGCAGTATTCCTCCCACTGGCGCCAACGATCTGGGGCAGTATTCCTCCCACTGGCGCCAACGATCTGGGGCAGTATTCCTCCCACGTATTCCTCCCACTGGCGCCAACGATCTGGGGCAGTATTACTCCCACTGGCGCCAACGATTCCTCCCACGGGCGCCAACGATCTGGGGCAGTATTCCTCCCACGGGCGCCAACGATCTGGGGCAGTATTCCTCCCACGGGCGCCAACGATCTGGGGCAGTATTCCTCCCACGGGCGCCAACGATCTGGGGCAGTATTCCTCCCACGGGCGCCAACGATCTGGGGCAGTATTCCTCCCACGGGCGCCAACGATATGGGGCATTGTTTACTCCCACTGGCCACAGTGCAGCCCCCTAAAGTCTGAAGGACAGTAAATTGGCTCCTTGTTTATAACATTTGGAGACCTGTGAATTGAACTCGCATTCACTAAACTGGACATAAACAATATGAAATCTTGGCATCTCCTATATGCATTCTGGTGCTCGTGTATCGGGACCGTGACCAGCTGGATCCAGCGGAGAGCATATGGGCCACTAATCCAGTCTGGTTTCTAGTTTGCGTGTGCAGATGTCAAGGTACATCCAGCCATCATTTCAATGTCAATGGGCAGCCAATGACGGCAATATGTTCTGTCAAATGCAGAATTATTTTCTGTTCTATTTGCATCTGAATGTTCTGGGTATTGTTGCCTTCACCAGATCACATGCAAGTCTTATTTAAATGGCTTTGCAACATAAGCCTTGAGCGTCTATTTTTGTGGTCCAGAATGCTCATAAACAATAAACGTATTCAAGGAATGGTCTGGCTGCTTGAAATCATGCAGGTCTTGATTATTTTAGAAGATGACACACGTCCTGTCTATAATTAGCGCTAAACACGGGTGAAGTCATATTGGAAATAAGCACTGTCTAGTGGTCAGTGAAGGAGCCTAGAAACCTGGCTTTCCGTGTAACCTATTTTTACCATGGTGTCTTATTCTCAGCTCCTCCAGCGTCTGTCTTTTACACAACATTGCTGCCCTCTTTTAGCCTCCAGACTCCTGGACCGAGTTTGCATTGAGGGATTCCCTGAATTTCAGAGCTATTAGATCTCTAGGTCTGGAAACCTCATGTCCCTCAGGCCTAGGGTCACCTAACACTTTTCCCAAGGGCATCTGTGCCGTCATAGGCTGAGAACCCCGTCTTTTGAGAATGTTATCTGGCTTCTAGGTTCAGGGTAATAACTCGTACATGAAAGTTGGTTCAGGGTAATAACTCATACATGAAAGTTTCTTAACACTTGTAGGATCAAAGACCACTTTTTGTGTTGGCCTGATCAAACAGAACGGATCAAACACTGCTTTGTAATGCAGCACTCCACACTATATGGCCATCTTAAATTACTGAAGTTTTGATGTGTCTGACTAATGTTTTCAGGTTTAAAGTGCCTCACCTTCTTTGTTTCCTTCTAGGAAATGTGATATCCAGAAGTGTAGGCCTTATTTATATGTACCTTTTAATTAAAGTGGACCTTGCACCATTTACTACACTTTGTTGTTCCCCACCTCCCACTTCTCTATTACGCAATTTTCATATTTTGTGATTTTGTATTTAGTTTGGTTATTGTCCGTTCTCCTACTATCTTATTTCTCATATTGGCGTACCTTCAACCACCCTCAACCTTCTGGGGTATTCAGATCACCCATCGTTTAGGTCTACAGGTTGGTAAGTTTGAAGTATTGCGAGATGTTTCATTCGCACAGATTTTATCTATGCAAGTGAATAATACTGGTGATAGTTTGTCACTTAGGCCAGCCATAGATGGTTTGAATCGTGGCCAGTTCAGCAGGAACCAACCGAGACTTGAACGGTTTGTGGGCAGGCTGAATGTACAAAGTTGATCGAGCGATCAACTTGGATACAGCCAGCCTGCAGGATTCTTATTACTAGCTGCTGGAATAGTGACTAGCAATAGTCATGGTCTTCTCCCGGTAAATGTATAATTTTCAGAAGGGATGGACAGCCGCACTCCAAATGAACTTCAAAAAGTTGTCTTTATTTGTAAAATCAAAGGACATGCATCACAGAATACATCCAGAAAAGGGACAGCCGACGCGTTTCACACTAATTCAGTGCTTAGTCATGGCTAGTTAGCACCTCAGTTTCCTGGGAGGTTCCTAATTGTTCACAAGACCCACCTGGAGCGGTGACTCCTTTCCCTTGGTCTTCTCCAATATGGGTCCCCTATCATATGGTGCCTGGCCTGGACTGCGGAGATCACGGAAATCTCAGAGAATGGACAACTGATCCATCAGCTGTAGTTGGAGTATGCACAGTTAACACGCCGCTCCCTCCCGTTGCTTATCCACGGTGTTCGCTCTATCAGATGGGGGTCCCATCTCGATTGAACAACACTGGCCGTGCTCTCAATACAGCAAAGGGCGGATGGTTTTATCAAAGGGGCAGATATGATTATAAGAGGCCGCGCTCACTGAATACAATAAATTTATGAAGGCCAGTGCTCAATAATGCACCCGCCCCTTTGAAAAAAAACATCTGCCCCTTGCTGTATTGAGTGAGCACGGCCAGCGCTGTTTTATCGACATGGGTCCCCAAATCGATAAACCAAGCAGCGTGAATAAGCATCGGCAGCGTGCGGCGTGTTAACTGCATGCTCCAACTACAGCTGATGGAACAGATGTTCATTCTCGTAGATTTCCGTGATCTCAGATTGTGCATGCGCAGTCAAGGCTGGGTACTGATCTGATCTGATATGGGACCCATAATGATAGGACACCGGCAGGGACGGCTTCCACCCTGTCAGAAGAATGCAATGGCTCGATGGGAGTGATTCCCCTGCTATCATTGCCTGTGTTGATGGTAAAATCGAGTGGTTTTGGGAAAAAATTTTGCTCTGTGTATGGCCTTCCCTGCCCTGAGCAGACAATTGCTCAACAGGAGGGATTCCCCTGTCTGCACTGTTTGTTTTAATGGGGGAATCATGCAAATTTTATTTCCTGCAACCTGTGGTTGTAGGAAATAAATTTGCACTGTCGGTTGCCTGCCTTACTAATCAGAATCTTTCTGATATGTGATGTGAATATTCCAGGAGGTTGAAGGTATGCCAATGCCAGAAATGAGTGGGAGGGTGGAGGAGTAAAGCCAAACTAAATACAAATCGCAAAACTGCTTGCAGTTGTGTAATAAAGAAGTGGGAGGAGGGCAATAATAAATGGTAGTAAATGGTGAAAGGTCCATTTTAAATAAAGGTATGTGTGCTGTTCATATGAATAAGGCCTACATGGTCAGATTTCAAATTTCTTGGTGATTGTGTAATTAAGAGGGGGGGAGGAAGGAAATGACCAGAAGTGCAGTGAAAGTTTGCTTAAATTTGCCACTAGTTTTATGAAAGAGTAGCAAGACTACAAGCATAAACCTGGAATGACTGAGCCATTGTGTAATTTTAGCTTTTATCACATTTAATAAAGGAGTGTTCTGTTTGCTAATAATATTCTATATATGTCATACCTGGAAGTGCGGATAAGAGCAAGGAATTCCTTATCGACCCACCCACTAATTTCTTTTCCTCTTTTCGCCAGAAGCTTTGCACCGTCCTTTTGGCAGTGACTCAGAACCTCAATCACTCAATGATGCCATCCGCTGGAGCTCCAAGGAGAACCTGCTTGGAGCCGCAGAAAGTGACCCCAACCTCTTTCTTGCTCTATATGATTTTGTGGCTAGTGGAGACAATACCCTGAGCATTACAAAAGGTAATATAAGATAAATCCGGAACCTCTCAATTGTTTTGTCATTTTATAAAAAATTAAATATATATTTGTGTGTGTGTGTGTATGTGTGTGTGTATATATATATAATATAATATAGTATATTAATACTAATATATATGTGTGTGTGTGTGTATAGAATTAGTGCGTAATATATATATATTAGGGCTGTGGAAATTAAAGATTAATTCCTCGATTAATCGTAAAAAAAATTGGATCGATCAGAATTCTTTTGATCGGTACTAGTGGTGTAACGGATCGTAAATGATCCGTCATCTGAACGGGTCACCATATGCAGATTGGCACACCACCTGATCCGTGGAGCTCCACTGCTGCCTCAGCCATCTTGGTCCACCTGGCCGGCCTCAACTGCTCGTGTTCGGCCAGCTTCTCTGGTAAGACTAAGCAAGCATTAATCTTTCTATACAGTGGGGGAGATGTCTGTGGATATTACAGTGGGGACTATATATGGTGGTGGTCCGAAAAATGTATGTGTTTATAACTAATCAAAATTAGTTGATTAATTGAACACGAAAATTGTAATCAGTAACAGCCTATATATATGTGTGTGTGTGTGTATGTATGTATGTACAGACCAAAAGTTTGGACACACCCTTCTCATTCCAAGAGTATTTTCTTTATTTTCATGACTATGAAAATTGTAGTCACACTGAAGGCATCAAAACTATGAATTAACACATGTGGAATTATATACATAACAAAAAAGTGTGAAACAACTGAAATTATATGTCATATTCTAGGTTCTTCAAAGTAGCCACCTTTTGCAGCAGACACATCTCTAGAACAACTGTTAAGAGGAGACTGTGTGAATCAGGCCTTCATGGTAGAATAACAGGCAGAGGAGACTTGCTTGGGCTAAAGAACACAAGGAATGGACATTAGACCCCAAACACACCTCCAGGCTGTGTAAGGGCTATTTGACCAAGAAGGAGAGTGATGGGGTGCTGCGCCAGATGACCTGGCCTCCACAGGCACAGGACCTGAACCCAATCGAGATGGTTTGGGGTGAGCTGGACCGCAGAGTGAAGGCAAAAGGGCCAACAAGTGCTAAGCATCTCTGGGAACTCCTTCAGGCTGAGTTCACACTTGTTCCGACAACGCTCCTACATTGGGAGCTCATGTAGCATGATGTGTGAAAATCAATGTTTCCCTATGAAAGCTGTCTTAACTGGTCCTACACAAGTCAGTCCGACTTTGAAACTACTCCCTGTACTACATTGGTCCTACATTGATCCTACTTCAGCCCATTGAATATCATTGAAGTAGGACCAAAGTAGGAGCCTTGTCCTAACCATCCGACTTTTCACATCTGACATGTGATTACAGCAGCAGTAAAAGGAATTTATCTCACTCTGGGATTGTTTTGATTGGTCAAAGAACAAGTCAGTCTATCACAGGACCAAAGTAGTATCCTGTTCATGAAAGTAGGATGGATGTAGGACCAATGTAGGATCAATGTAGGACAAATGTCACAGAGCAAAGTAGGATGAAAGTCGTGTAGTGTAGTGTGAACCCAGCCTCAAGACTGTTCACAGAGAAAGTACCGTGTTTCCCCGAAAGTCGTGTAAGACACCGTCTTATTTTTTTTTTCCTGAACCCAGAAATCACACTACTGTTGGGACGGGGGTGTCATTTTAGGTGATTTTTACCGTGTTTCCCCGAAAATAGTTAATTTTTTTTTCCTCAAGAACCACACTTGCGCTTCTTCATTTCCTCTGTCCATGTAGGATTACAGAAAATAAAGGTTGCCTATGAACCACAGACCATTCGATATCCACTTCTTCTCTTTGCAAAAAGCTGAGATTATCGTATTCTTGCCTCGGGAGCCATTTTTCCACAAGTCCTTTCTTGATATCCAACTCTTCTCTTTGCAAAAACGAATAACTCTTTCTTTTTGCATTCTTGCCTCGGGAGTCCTCCACAATTCCTTTCTGGTTGTACCACTCAACAGAATAACTCTTTCTTTTTACTCTCTTGTCTGATTGACACTACATCTTATTTTCGGAGAGACACTACATCTTATTTTCGGAGATTCGACACTACATCTTATTTTCGGAGAGTTTCGACACTACATCTTATTTCGGAGATTCAATTCGACACTACATCTTATTTTCGGAGATTGTTCTTATATTTCTATCTTCGGAGATTCGACACTAATCCGCTACATCTTACGGAGGGGTGTCTTATTTTAGGTCTTATTCGGGGAAACACGTACCTCTTGAAGCTAATCAAGAGAATGCCAGAAAGAAAAGAGTGTGCAAAGCAGTAATCAAAGCAAAAGGTGGCTACTTTGAAGAACCTAGAATATGACATATATTTTCAGTTGTTTCACACTTTTTTGTTATGTATATAATTCCACATGTGTTAATTCATAATTTTGATGCCTTCAGTGTGAATCTACAATTTTCATAGTCATGAACATAAAGAAACCACTTGGAATGAGAAGGTGTGTCCAAACTTTTGGTCTGTACTGTGTGTGTGTGTATATGTATGTGTGTATATATATGTGTGTGTGTATATGTATGTATGTATGTGTGTGTGTGTGTATATATATATATATATATATATATATATATATATATATATATATATATATATAATATATGTGTGTGTATATATATATATATATATATATATATATATATATATATATATATATGTATATATATATATATATATATATATATAGTTTTTTTTATATATAAAATTGTTTGTGTGTAATAAACACATTTTTTATATATTTTTTGTACAACACGTGCTGTATTGTCATGCCAGCGTTCTCCAAAGTTGCAGGATAGTATTTACTAATTGCACATTGTTTGCAGAAGATGTACATTGATCTGTGAATCTTGTACTAAATGGAAGTTTCTTGTGTCGCCACCTCTCAGGAGAGAAGCTTCGTGTGTTGTGTTACAACCAGAACGGGGAATGGTGCGAGGTGCTATCTAAGAACGGCCAGGGCTGGGTGCCCAGTAATTACATCACTCCTGTAAACAGCCTGGAGAAGCACTCGTGGTACCATGGTCCGGTATCTCGCAGTGCAGCCGAGTATCTCCTCAGCAGCCTCATAAATGGCAGTTTCCTGGTGCGTGAGAGCGAGAGCAGTCCGGGACAGCTGTCCATCTCTTTGCGATATGAGGGTCGAGTCTACCACTACCGTATAAACACTGCCTCTGATGGCAAGGTATGAGGAAAGTCCGATTTGCTTGGATTTTTATTTCAATCAAGTGTTTGCAAAAGTTGCCTATTTTTTCTTCAAGGAGTTATTTTATGCTGAAATGTCACTTAGGGGACATTTCAGCAAAATGCTCGTTGTTATGGGTCATCCTATTCAAAATTGTTAAATCTCCCTTCATAGCAGTATTTCTATTGGGAATTTACACCAAGGCCAGGTTCACACTGCCCGTGACTTTGAAGACGGACCCCAGGGTGACTTCCGCACTACTTGCATGCAACGACTTTAACGGAAGTCCATGCAAGTGGGACCTTTTTCTAAGAGTGAGCCACTCAAGTCGCACTGATTTAGAACGGTCCCATCCCACAGAACGGGGTCCGGCTTCTGATGTGACGAGTGCTACAAAGTCAGAGCGATTGTCGCATCAATGTGAACTGGGGCTTAAGGAGGAAAGGAAATCTTTTAGAGGCAGATGTGTTGTAAGTCTTTGTCTTGGCAGGTAAAATTGATAACAGTAAGGCTGGCCATAGACGGTTCCAATCGAGGTGCGGACCACAAATGGGCAGGCTGAGTGTACCCAAGTTGATCAGCCAACATGGGTACAACCACCCCGACGGATTTCACATACAATTATTGCTAGCGGCTTTAGAAATACAATTATACTTTCTGCTAAAAAAACTCATCCAATAAAAAAATAATTATCTTAATTTCTTTTTAAAATTACGCCAATATGTATTCTGCTACATATTTTTGGTAAACAAAAAATCCTATAAGTGTATATTGATTGGTTTTCAAATCTCTATTGTGTATATTGTGTAAATCCTATAAGTGTATATTGATTGGTTTGCACAGAAGTTATAGCGTCTACAAGCCGAGATATTTTTTATAATTTTTTATTTTTTTACTAGTAATGGTGACGATCAGCGACTTAGTGGGACTGCGGTATTGTGGCCCACATTCTGACACTTTTTGGGAGCAAAATACACGAATACTGTTAATAGTGCTAAAAATGTGCACTGTACTATTGACACTGGCTGCAAGGGTTAACATCAGGGGTGATCAAAGGGATAACTGTGTGCCTAGCTTTTACACAAACGCCATCCTTTCCCCCCTGTCAGAACCGAGATCTGCCTTGTTTACATAGGCAGACCGCAGTTCTGTGTTTCTGCCCGACTACAGTAAGAATCACTCCTTGGAGAATACATTAACCCCTTGATCGCCCCCTAGTGTTATCCCTGCCAGTCACATGTATACAGTAATCCATGCATTTTTATAGCAGGGATCGCTGTATAAATGTGAATGGTCCCAAAAATGTGTCCGCCGCAATATCGCAGTCACGATAAAAATCGCTGATCGCCGCCATTACTAGTAAAAAAAAAAAAAAACGCTATAAATCTATCTCCTATTTTGTAGATCCTATAACTTTTGTGCAAACCAATCAATATATGCTTATTGCTATTTTTTTTACTAGAAATATGCAGGCCTAAACTGAGAAAAAAATTGAATAAAAATAAATAAATGGATATTTATTATAGCAAAAAGTAAAAAATATTGTGTGTTTTTTTCAATCTTAATACCACCAAAAGAAAGCTCTATTTGTGGGGAAAAAATGCTAAAAATGTAATTTGGGTACAGCGTTGCATTACCGCGCAATTGTCATTCAAAGTGTGATGGCACTGAAAGCTGAAAAATGGCTTGGGCAGGAAGGGGTGAAAGTGCCCTGTAGGCAAGTGGTTAAAGAGAAACTATCACTGTATCCTTAATTGGCATAACGGGCTCTTTAAGGTGCCCAGGTGCACAGACTGGGCTGGCCCATTTCTAACAAAGTGAAAATATTGTGTACACCGCGCCATTTATATATTTTTATTATGTAGTATTTGGTTATGCATTGAATAACCGGCATAAGCATTTGTAGTAACATTTCAAAAGCAGACATACTAGATATAGATTTTTCCTGTCTATGTAGAAAGACATCACAGTGTAGACATTACATTGACTTTTTTGACCCTGTCCTCCAGGTCTATGTCACAGCCGAAAGTCGTTTCAACACCCTGGCTGAGCTGGTTCACCATCACTCCACTGTGGCTGATGGCCTTGTCACTATCCTACACTACCCGGCACCCAAGTGCAACAAGCCCACCGTTTACGGAGTCTCCCCCATCCATGACAAGTGGGAGATGGAGCGCACAGACATCACCATGAAGCACAAATTGGGAGGGGGACA
Organism: Rana kukunoris; assembly: GCA_029574335.1. Classification (NCBI taxonomy): domain Eukaryota; kingdom Metazoa; phylum Chordata; class Amphibia; order Anura; family Ranidae; genus Rana; species Rana kukunoris. Next base: position 179,335,723 of record CM056055.1, on the reverse strand, counting down.
GTATGGAGAAGTTTATGTCGGGGTTTGGAAGAAATACAATCTCACTGTCGCTGTAAAAACACTCAAGGTAAGGTAACCAGAACTGTGTAATGTCAACATCCAGTGGATACATTGCAGTATGGAAATCAAAATTGCTCTCATAGAATATATTTCTGACCTCTATTTCCTACCCAGGATGATACAGTGGATATAAAAAGTCTACATAAAATGTCAGGTTTCTGTGATGACAAAGATAAATCGATTCATAAATGTTTCCACCTTTTTTAACGTGACCTATAAACTGTACAACTCCGTGCCGATCCTGACCTCCCCGGGACCCTAAGCAAAATAACATGTCACATTAAAGATTAAAGTTGAGAAGCGGGGGGAGGGGATGTTCTGCTGTCGGAAATGACATCTTACATTAAAGTGAGAAGGGCTGACTTCTCACCTCTTCTCCCATGCCGCCAGCGAGTTGAGAAGCGGGGTGGGGGGCTGAAAATTACTTCTCACCAGGCGGGGCCTCTAGTAATTTGGGGGGCCCTCCACAGTTTTGCGGGGCCCTAAGCGTCTTGCATAGTGAGCCTATAGGGCGGATCGCCCCTGGCACAACTCATTTGAACAACAACTGAAATCTTTTAGGTGGACAGAAGTAAAAATATAAAACTAAAATAATATGGTTGCATAAGTGTGCACACCCTTTAACTAATATTTTGTTAAAGCACCTTTTTATTTTATTACAGCACTCGGTCTTTTTGGGCGAGTCTATCAGCATGGCAAGTCTTGACTTGGCAATATTTGGCCATTCTTCGTTGCAAAAACGCTCCAAATCTGTCAGATTGTGAGGGCATCTCCTCTGCACAGCCCTCTTCAGATCGCCCCACAGATTTTTAAGACAGTGGTGGGGGGGGGGGGGGGCGAGGGGCGGAGATACCCATGTGTGGCTCGGTTATTTATGCCCAGAAGTGGAAGAAAAATCCTGTATTACACAGGTATCTGGGTGTTTTGAAAAGCAGTTACATTTTTGGGTGGAACACGGCTACATCCCCAGTTATAAGAGGGTGTGCACACTTATGCAACCACATCTTTTATTTTTTTTATTTTTACTCCCCCCCCCTTAAAAGATGTCAGTTGGTTCTTCAATTGAGTTGTACAGTTTATAGATCACATTAAAGATGGAAAAAGTTCTGAAATGATTTATCTTTGTCTCATTTCTTTACATCACAGAGAGCTGACATTTTAACAGGGGTGTGTAGACTTTTTATATCTGCTGTATATGGGTTGTGTAACACCATAGTTCTCTTGGTCATAGCGCCCTCTGTAGTGCAGCTTGTGTTAATACGTATTCTTGTACCTGCATTCTCTCTTTTCGACTGAAGGATTAAACAGGAGTTTTGAAAAGCATACATGTAAATTTATTTTACTTAATTTTCTTAAATAGTGAATATTTTTTAATGTGGTTCTAAAACTTTTATGCAGTGTAAATGTTTTTAAGCTGCACAGCTAACAAAAAATTGTGTTTTTTTGTTTTTTTTTAAATGTGTAGGAATGAGAAATAGTGTTAGAGCAGTTATGGCAAATGCCTCATGTAGAAGTAACACCAAGCAAAAATAAAATTAAATAGCTACCCTTTGTCCAAGATGCATTATAATTTCTAGAATTTATAAAAAAAAAATGTGAACTCTTTTGTGACTTCTGAAGTTTTTTTTAAGTGTGTTTGCTGTACACATGAACCAGCAAATAATCCATGCTGCTAACACCAACAATTGTGGTGTGCAAACTTCGTACAATACTATGATATAATATATATATAAAAACCGACCCAAAACTGTGATCATCACAAACATAAGAAGTTCCGTCGGTGCCGCTGTGTGGCAGGGTCTTCTGTGATCATTCAACAAATAGAAGTCCTTGCACTCCTATACACAATGAGACCGGCATGGCTGGAGTCCAGGCTGAAGCTGCCATCCATGCACATAGGTCTGCTTCATGATGTGTGGCTTATGGCTCTTTGACATCGCTGCAGCTTGAAGCTAGGGCATGCTCCCTGTCCCTGCCTGCACTTACAGTGGTCTATTTGGCACTTTTTTGGGTCACTTTTTTGTCATGGGGATGTGTACTGTGCGGTCTTCTCTAATGCAATCATTGGTTGTGATCAAATCTGTTGGAAGGTTTGGTGGGAGGACAATGGTAGATCTAGGGAACATGCTTGCTTGCCTTTTTTTTCAGGCTTCTTGCAGAAGATAAGAATATCTTCACCTCCAAGAATTTACATAGTGAGCAGCCTGGTTAGATGATTTAAAAAAAAAAAAAATGAATCGCACAGAAAGTAGAAAGCGTCCTGTGAGCAAGTCGCAATGAAAAACGTTCATGTTTGGCTGGAGAGGACCTTTAAAAGATACCTGTTGAGATAATAAAAAAATATTGAAGCTGCCATAGTTGGTTTATGAAGGTGCAAGTTATGGGTCTATCTTCTTTATACATTAACTGGGCAAATTGGCGACCTAGAACATTAATGCTGTCAAAGCATACCTGAAATTTTGAGATCTGCTAAAACTCCAGTGGTACCAAGATAGCGGGCTCTTCTGTGATGGCCCAGTAGGGAGGCTTGGGGGACAGGGCCCAGCTTTCAGCTATGAGAACTGTTTGAAATGTACATATCAGAGCGTCCTGATATGGTGATTCAATTAAAGGGCATTTTCCTGTTATTAAATAAAAAAAATACATTTTTTGTTAAATAAATCATCTGTTGTGTAAATAGACTTGCTCTGTATTTAGGAATGTAAATGATGGAGCACTCTTTGATTCTTGGTATTTTTTTTTATTTTTTTTTTCAGGAAGATACGATGGAGGTTGAAGAATTTCTTAAGGAGGCTGCAGTGATGAAAGAGATCAAACATCCCAACCTTGTCCAACTCCTAGGTTGGTATAGAAAGCACCCCATGTTCTTTGTATTTGATTGTCCGCTATTAATTTGTGTTTCTTTAGTATGCTTTCCCTCCTTTTTTAGAGCAGTTCTTTTATTTTTTCAGGCGTCTGCACACTGGAGCCCCCCTTTTACATTGTTACAGAGTACATGTACTATGGGAACCTGCTGGACTATCTCCGAGAGTGTAACCGGGAGGAGGTGACTGCTGTAGTTCTGCTTTACATGGCCACACAGATCTCCTCTGCCATGGAGTATCTGGAACGAAAAAACTTCATACACCGGTGAGCTGCATGCAATATTCTGCTGTGTACTAGTTTTGCACTCATTGTCCAATTTATAGTAAATGCATGTTGATTGTATCTTCAGGGTGCAGCTAGGGATGGGTTTGTTGTGTTTTTTTTTTTTTTTGTGTGTATTTAACCCTTTCATGCCAATGTAACACATATATACAGCCTTCTGCTTTAAGTGGTTGTAACCATCACCCCGGTACCAGTTTTTTTTTAAAGCCGACAGTCCGCTTTCTTGTAATATGTGACTAATTGGCCGATCGGCTGTTATCACACACACACACTGCTCGCCTGGTCTTTTTGGGAGGCCCAAGCGACCAGCCCACACATCCATTGGCTGGCCGGAGACCTAAACGAAGCTGCAATTGGCTTTGATTGGGTCTCGGATCTAGTAACTTGGAAGCGATGTCTTGCCTTAAAGGAGTCATATTTTAAAAGAAGTCATTTTTCAAAACGGCTAAACTTCGCGTTTTGAATGCTTTTAAAGTGGTTGTAAACCCGTACACACCACTTTTACCTACAGGTAAGCCTACTAAAGGCTTACCTGTAGGTACTGGAAATATCTGCTAAACCTGCACGATTTAGGAGATCTTTACCATATACGCTTGCGCTGAAGAAGGGGACGAGCGTGCCGTTTCTAAAGGGCCCGAGCCTTGATTGTCCCACACTTTACAGTGACGTCACGCGACTCCGGCCAGTCACAGAGCTGTAGCCCATGGCCCTAGAAGGAAGAGGGGTGAAGATAGACGCGGCCACCAGCGGGGACATTGAGTGCTTCGGTGGCAGGTAAGTGGCACATAATGGGCTAGTTTGCCATGCTTTTACTTTGCAGGGAACAAAAGAGGAAGTAAAACCCATCAGGGTTTATTTCCTTTTTATGTAATCAGTATTTATTAAAGCAATAAACGAGAAAATCGCATGAACAAAGGACAAGCATGTCCAACAGGATTCGCATTCCAAAATAGGAGCCTCTCAGGGCTGCCAAACAACAATAAGCAAACTTTAAACAGATCGCATTGAACACGCACGTACAAACAATAACTCATGCAACTATCCCTCAAAGGACCACTACAGCGGCCAAGCACCTGAAAAGGCACCAGCAGCCACAGTGATCCTCGAGGCAGTGAGAAAAAAAATAGCTAGGTGGGCGGTAGCTCTAGAGGACATGGGGACAGGTATCATCAAGGGGGAGCACAAAAGAGGAAAAAAAAGGGAAAACTAAAATGGAAACATCAAAGCCCGGGCTCATAACCCACGGTCAGGGCGGAGGGGGACACCAGGGCCTCCAACCACCACCCACCACGAGCCAGAGGGACCATGGTCGGGGAACCACATAGGGCACCCAAGCAGGGCTACAGGACCAACGGTGGCCTAACAATGTTCTCCAGGTAGCTCCCAATAACACCCACCACACATTAACAGATAAATCCCACCAGCAGCAAATTATATAAAAAGGAGGGAAGCAGAAAAAGTGGGGAGAGGCCTCAGAAGTGCAGCTAGACGTGAAAGATAGAGAGGATGGGGAGAGAGAAAAGGGAGAAAGAGGAGGGGAGCAGAGGAAAGAAAGGAAAGAGAACAGTGTGTACCTTAAAGCCAACAGAAAACGTGTCCACCTCCACGCCGGGCGCATCTCTTCAGTCTAAAGCACCAGCACCGCCCGAGCACCTCGGCAGCAAACCACCAAGAAGGCCAACTCCTCACCTACCGAGAGCTTGTAACCTACGAGCTCTAAGGGAAGGCTCCGCCAGTTCCAGCAGAGCAACGTCTAGGCTAGAGGCAACAAAAACGGGGTCCGAGACATAATCAGTCCATGGCGCCCATGTTGCTAGATATTGGTCACGGCGATCACGACAGGTCGCCACTCAATCCTCCGCCTCCCCAATTGCACTCGCCCCTCGAATCCAGTCCTCACGGCCAGGGACCTTAGACTGTCTCCAATAAATTGGAAGTAGCCTCCTGGCTGCGTTAAGTAAATGTGGCAGCACACTCTTCTTATATTGACTAAGAGGGATTGTCGGGACATGGAGAAGAAAGTGCACCGGAGAGAGGGGAGTTTATTTCCTTTTTAAAGGGGAGGTAAAGGCAGGTTTATTATCTTGGTTTTTACTGCAGTCAGCCAATCGGGGGGGAAAAAAATAAAAAATTTAAAACGCCCCATCCCTCCGTGCTCACGTGCAGAAGCGAAAGCATATGTATGTTGTGCCCGCAAAAATGTAAACATTGTTTAAACCACACATGTGAGGTATTACCGCAATCATTGGAGCAAGAGCAGTAAGTCTAGCACAAGACCTTCCCTGTAATTTTAAACTGGTAACCGTTAAAAAAATTTTTAAAGCGTAGCATATGGAGATTAAGTACTGTAGTTTTGTCGTTATTCCACAAGTGTGCGCAATATTAAAGCATGAAATGTTTGGTATCTCGGCGTAACAACATCATTCACATTATACAAATAAATTGGGCAAACTTTGTTTGTTTTTTATTATACATGAAAGTGTATTTTTTCCCAAAAAAATTGCATTTGAAAGACCGCTGCGCAAATAGTGTGACATATATAATGTTTGGGGGTTCTAAGTAATTTTCTAGCAAACAATACTGATTTTTACTTGTTAGTAGCAAGTTTTAGATAAAGGCTTAGTGTTCAAGGGGTTAAATTCCTTTTCCTTTTGTGTAAATTTAAATATTCCTCTCTTTCTTTCTTTAGGGATCTTGCAGCAAGGAACTGTCTTGTGGGCGAGAATCATGTAGTGAAGGTGGCGGATTTTGGGCTCTCTCGGCTCATGACGGGAGACACATACACGGCTCATGCTGGTGCCAAGTTCCCCATAAAATGGACTGCTCCAGAGTCTCTAGCATACAACACTTTCTCTATAAAGTCAGATGTCTGGGGTAAGAAGCAAAGCTTAGGTAGAATACCTTTCCTAACTTCTTGTATATTCTGATTTTGCGGACCAGTCTGAAAAAAGCAGGAATAAACGAGGATGTATATGGATAGAGTTAATAGATCTAACTACCGTGTGCCTTGGTTTTTACTAGTCCCAATATAATCTTGATGGGAAAACTGCATATTTTATATTTCCTTGTCTCACAATGTCTAAGCCTCCAAAGTCTAGTTACCTTAGATGACTTCATGCTATAGGAATGTCATTGTAAACTACATCTCGAATGCAATCCCAAAAACATAATGTAATTTCCCGACTTGCTTCTGTTTTCTGCAGCATTTGGAGTTCTACTCTGGGAGATTGCCACCTATGGCATGTCTCCTTACCCTGGCATTGACCTTTCTCAGGTATATGACTTGCTGGAGAAAGGTTACCGCATGGAACAGCCAGAGGGTTGTCCTCCAAAGGTCTATGAGCTGATGAGAGCGTGTGAGTATATCCTTTGTATTGTCTTCAGTAAATGTTGATACACTTTCACCTAGAGGGCTGTATAAGAAAAATAATGGACATATTCTTGCATCCATGCAAGCAAGGGGGATGGAGGAAAATCCCCTGCTGGACATTGTAGTCTGAAAGACTGCCGCAATACACTGATCAGCGGCTGCAGCTAATTGTTTGTTTGTGTCTGCTGATCAACAGACGTTTTTCCTACATGTCCAGTCAGCAGAAGTCGATCTAACTATCAATTCCTGTCAATCGGGGCGAGGCAAACGGATTGAAGTTTCAGTCCGTCTATGGCCAACTTAACGTGGTAGTAAACTGTCATTTGAAACTTCTACCTACAGATAAGCTTCTAATAAGTCTTACCCTGTAAGTACTGTAAAGATCTCCTAAACGCATGGGGCCAGATTCAGGTAGCCTGGTTTAAAATTACGCAGGCGTAACATAGCTCTGATACGCTACGCCGCTGTAAATTAGCGAGGCAAATGCTGTATTCACCAAGCTAAGTTACGGTGGCGTAGCGTAAATGGGCCGGCGTAAGCCCGGGTAATTCAAATGTGAATGAGGTGGGCGTGTTTTATGGTAATGTGTTGTGACCCCATGTTTTTTTTTTAACTGTGCATGCGCTGACCGTGGACCTATCCCAGTGCGCATGCTCCAAATTATGACGCTACGACGCATTGTTTTCGACGTGAACGTAATTGATGTAAATCCCCATTCACGGACGAGTTACGCAAACGACATGAAATCTGAAAAATTTGACGTGGTCCCGACGTCCGTACTTAACAGAGGATGCGCCATCTTTTTGGTGGTTTATCTTTACGCAGGAAAATGCCTTACGTAAACGGCGTAAATTCACTGCGCCGTGCGTACATTCGTGAATAGGAGTATCTCGCTGATTTACATATTCTAGGTGTAAATCAGCGGGAACGCCCCTAGCGGCCATCCTAAAAACGCAGTTAAAATACGACGGCGTAATATAATTATGCCGCTTGTATCTTAACTCAATCCCGGCGTATCTTGTTTTCTGAATACAGAAAAAAGATACACTGGCGCATCTAAGAAGTTACGTGGCTTATCTAGAGATACGCCACGCAACTTCTTACTGAATCTGGCCCATGCTGTTTGGGAGATATTCACAACAGCTCCAGTTGATGTCAGTGTATGTGTCCAGTGCACGCTCCGTGTACCATGAACGCAGTGAGTGCCGTGATCGTAATGACTGTGTGGATGGATGGTAGTGATGTCATCACACCCCAGCCATTCAAATGGCTGGAGAGTGTGGACCCGGGTAGAGGATAGCATTGGGAGCTGTTACAGCACAGCGCTAGAGGGCTCAATTTAAAAGGGAAGTCTGTCATAATCTGCTAGTATACGGTGCATACTAGCAGATTATGGCATAAGCCTGCAGGGGCCCAAAAAAATGGACCATCTACTATTGCTTTAATTTAACAAAGTTGGTTATATTGAATGAATGCAAGTAACATTTACAATTGAACTATTGATAATTTACTAAATGTGTCCTTTCCATCCTACGTACACAATTACAGAAAAATAAAAATAAATAATAAAAAAATTAGTCCCTGAATCTAAATGAGTAGTTGATATGTCAAAAAAAGCAGCCTAGCTTTGGTTTGTACAGCAAGTTTTTGGCTTATGATTGTCCAATGTTCAGGTTGTCATTGTGAAGATGACTTCACAGTACTGAGTGATACATTATTTTGAATTTTTATTTTATTTTTCCCCTGCCACTTTAACACGTTTTTTCTCTTTTTTGACTCCTTAAGGTTGGCAGTGGAATCCGGCTGATAGGCCCTCTTTTGCAGAGACACACCAAGCTTTTGAGACCATGTTTCACGATTCCAATATTAATGAAGGTAAGTGACTAATATCGGTTTCTTGTTCCTGTTTTACGTTGATATTGTTTATTTTTTTTTAACCTTAAAGGGGTTGTAAAGGAAATATTTTTTTTTTTTTTTCATAATAAGCATCCTTTACCTGCAGACATTTCTCTTTTCACTTCCTCATTGTTCGTTTTTGCTCAGAAGTTGCTCTATTTCTTCTCTGTTCTGTTCACTTCCTGCTTGTCTCATTTTACTGACCACCGTGAAGGGAGGCTTTACTGCGGTGGTCAGTAACGTGCTCGCCCCCTCCTGTGAACTACATCTGTGTGGCAGGACGCTCTCTACGCGTTAAAGACTTCAAGGAGGTGTTAATTACTGGGCGTGCCACAATGCATACTGGGAAATGTAGTTCTTACATGAACAAGTGATGCAAACCAGGAAGTGAATGAGAGAACAGAAACTAGAACGCCGGAAGTGATATAGATGAAGGAATTTAATAGGTATATATTTGTTTGTTAACATAATCATTACACTATTCTGTCTGTCTACCTTGTAGACATAAATTTTAGGCAAAAAAAAAATGTTTCCTTTACAACTCCTTTAAGGGCGGCTTCACACTAATTCGCTGTGCTTTGGCCGCAGCGCAGTACCGAGGTTTTCGTGTGGGTTAGCTGCGATTTATTTTGACTTTTTTCATCGAATTTCTATTATGTCCCGCAGTTTCGGTACGTTTTCTGAAAGTGCACCAAAGGTCCGGCATGGGGGGACTTTAGGTGGGCTTTCAGAAAGTGCACCAAAACTGCGGTACGTGATAGAAGTCTATGGCAAGTTGCAGCTAATCTACACAAAAATGAGGCTACACTGCGCTGCAGAAGGGCAGTGTGAAAACGCCCTAAACTGTTAGCGTAAGCCTGGCAGCTTTGTATAGATCTTTGCTGCAAGCGGTGAATGTGCTTTTTGTTGGGGTCTTTGCAAAAAACAAATAACTGCACTGTTGATCATATTACAGAGGTTGCTGAGGAACTGGGGCGCAATGCTGCTGCCTCCACATCCACGTCATGTCAGAGTCGCCTCCCTCTGCTGCCCTCAAAATGCCGCACACTGAAAAAGAAGGCTGAGAACAAAGAAAACATTGAGGGTACTGGGGATTCATCTGATAACTCAACCTCCAGCACTACACAAGGTAATGAAGGTGCTGATATGATGCACTTCTTTTCTGTTTACATTTAGTAGTTTAGTTGCCTGTGCTGTAAAGTATTAGAGAGGGAAGGATAGCCTTGATAGATCAAATCAAAGTATTCAGCTCCTTTCCTTATTTTTCTAGGAGTTCTTCGAGGATCTCCTGTAGCCACTGGCTCTCCTGCCCTTCCCCGCAAGCAGAGGGACAAATCTCCAAGCCTTTTGGGCGATTCTAAAGAGACTACGTTTACACGTGATCGGAAGGGTGGATTCTTCAGTTCATTTATGAAGAAGAAAAGTGCTCCACAGCCTCCAAAACGCAGCAGCTCCTTTCGTGAAATGGAGAACCAGCCTCATAAAAGGCCAGAGCTGACCGGTGAGCTGTCTGCTTTTCCACACCTTGATGGCATTGACACTCCTGCTTCTCCTGGCTCTCACAAAAGCTATGGAGGAGTATCCCAACGCAGTTTTGCAGAAGACTCGATAGCTGGAGTAGGTGGTGGCTGGACTGGAATATCTGGGTTCTTTACCCCGCGTCTCATAAAAAAGACATTTGGATTGCGGACAGGGAAATCGGGGAGCAGTGAGGACCAGTCCAAACCTTTTCCGAGGTCCAATTCCACATCTTCCATGACTCCTGTTGTTCCTGAGCAGGACAGAATATCCATGACCCTGCCCAGAAACTGCCATCGGACTAAGGTCCAGTTGGACCGAGCTGCTTCAGTATCTTCTCAACCAGATGAGAACCAACCGGAGCTTCCAAGAACTGCATTGGACATAGCACCCCCTCAGCCAAACCGGGACAGAGTAAAGTCTAAAATGCTTCCGCGGACTGGAGGCAATGAACGAAATGGTGGTTTACGAACAGGTGCAGATGAGAGGTCATCGCCCAGCAAACAGTCTGGTGCTGTTTCTTCTTCTTTCCCTGCAGCTGCCCACAACCACAAAGTGCCAGTTCTCATCTCTCCGTCCCCGAAGAATGCATCTACAGATGGCCAGCTGGTTGGAATGGATTCTTTAGGTCACACCTTTAAATTGCTTCAGGAACATGTCATGCCAGCTGGCTGTGAGAAGGATCGTCCTTCTCATCGCCGTCTAAAGCCAAAATGCGCACCCCCTCCTCCACCAAATCTGAGGTTCCTCCAGCAATCGTCAGCTGGTGACTCAACCCCCTCTGCATCTGCACAGTCAGTCCCTGAACGGGTATCCAAACCAGCCCGACCTTTGCTGCCACCGCCACCTCCAGTCACACAATGCGGAAAGCTCTCCAATGGAGCAGCTGGAAGTGGCAGGGGTGCCCTGCGGAAGCCCAAGCAACCTGCTGAGAAAGTACCTGCAGAAAAAATAAGCAAAGAGGCCCTGTTGCAGTGTGCTGGAATGCTGTCCACGGCTCTAGCACAGCCCCAACCCAACAGCCAGCTAGTGGACACAGGCCATCAGCTTCTGGACTACTGCACTGGATATGTGGACTCTATCCCCCAAACGCGAAACAAATTTGCCTTCCGCGAGGCAGTCAGTCGCTTGGAGGTCAGCCTGCAGGAGCTGCAGGTGTCCTCTGTAGGGGGCGGGGCAGCAGCTGCTTCTCATGGCTCGAACCCTGTACTAAATAACTTACTGTCCTGTGTACAGGAGATCAGTGATGTAGTGCAGAGGTAGCTAATCATGGTTCTGCTGACATATTCAGGAGGCATTTCTTACTGATCACCCCAAATATCATCAAAAAAACACCTCTGTTGGGATGCAGTGGCCAGTGTGTGACAGTCAGATTTAGTGTTGGAGGAGCCAGTAAAAGGGTTAGACCGCTCTGCTTCTAAAGGAAATCCAATTGCTGGGAAATTTTAACCAAACACTATAGTCCAGTAGAACAAGTTTTTTTTTAACACTAAAGGCACCACATTCATTTTACTTTTCTTTTTTTTTTCATTTCTTCTTTTGCTTTTTGTTCTTTTACATCTCAGGTTTAAATAGTGTTATGATATGGAGATTTCTCCATTCTTACTGGGTCCAAAAATAAAGTGAGCGTAGAGTGGCTTTTTTTTTTTTTTTTTAGATTCATTATGTACCACAGTCTTGCTGTTTGCTAGGAAAGATGGCAGTCTTTGAATGTTATGGAGGAGCCCCTGGCATGATGTAAGCAAACTCTTCAAAATGCGACGGGCTCTAATTCATTTTGTCACTTAAAGGCAAAAAATGTTTTTGTTTTGGATAGAGAGGAGAGGAATTGGAACACCTATCTGTTTTTATTGCTGTCTGTGTCCCCGTTGGGGAGATTTACCCTCTCTATTTCTCATTCAAAGTATAAGTAAAGGAAAATCTAAAATTTGGGGTCGTCACCCGAAAAGTTATAGAGGAGAAATCTTCCAATGGGGATACTAGTTCTGGTGAGCAACTAAAAAAAATTGCCTCAATTAGCAGGGATTTCCTCTCACTTCCTGTTATAGCTGTGGGATTGGAAGTGAAGGTGAATCTCCCCAATGGGACAAAGATAGCAAAAATAAACCTTACAGAGGTTATAACACTCCCTTACTCTACTCTATCTAAAATGAAAAATAAAAGTTTTGCATAACTTCGGTGTCTTGTACCTTGCTGATCAGAAATTCAGTTGGCACTGGGAGGTCAGATATTTTTAGATGGTGGTGTAATATGGTAGACGTGGATGACTACAACAGCCCATTCAGTGACTTCCATAAATGAATAGCCATCTACATACACAGTGTAGTCACCCAGAAATCTAAGCCAAAGGGCTGTAACTTATGCAGAGTCTATGGCAGGGATATTCAATTAGCGGACATCTAGAAGTCCCATCATGCCTCTGCCTCTGGGTGTCATGCTTGTGGCTGTCAGAGTCTTGCTATGCCTCATGGGAGTTGTAGTTCTGCAACAGCTGGAGGTCCGCCAATTGCATATCCATGGTCTATGGTGACAATTGGGCTTGCTTGAACTTATTATCCTATTGCTGGTAGGCTACAGATTTCATAGCTCGTTGCCAAGAAGCTAGTGGAACTATTGGTGTATATGGACAAGAATGCATTATGTGCAGCTATTCTGTGTTTGCACACAGTGCAAAGTACCACATTATGCCTGGTTTTATAAAAAATACGCAATCACCCAGAAATCTTGCGAAACCAGGTTATTCAGTGTAAAGCCATCCATCGACGGAGTGTTTTTCTTTCCTGCAACCACGGGTTACAGGAAGGAAAATCTCTAGAATCTGAAACTTTTTTTTTTTTTTCAGAAAGACTGTAAACCTGCCTTAAGTCAGCCATGGTTCAAATCCAGGTATGTTCAGGCTGAATGTACCCAAGTTGATCGACCAACTTGAGTACAACCAGCCTATCAGATTTTTACATGCGACTATTGTTAGCGGCTTATATAGCCACTAACAATAATCACTGCGCTCTCCTCGGCAGGGACGTCTTTTCTTGCCGTGAAAACACAATGGCTCCACTGGAGGGATCCCCCCCATCAACACTAACTTAACGCAGGTTTTCCGTCTTTTTCAGAGAGTTTGGTGGCTGTGCATTAGTGAAGCAACAAAACAAATTCCTTGCCATAGTTAATGCATTGCCTTGTGTTGTAATGTTTGTAGGATAGGTGTAGATAGGAGAGAAAGAAGTGGCCTATTCTTATGCCACCGTGCCCTACTGTGTATGCAGTTTGCACTATTTAGGTATGTGGGATCTAAAGCAGGGGTCTCCAAAGTTTCTAAACAAAGGGCCGGTTTATTGTCCTTCAGACTCTTGGAGGGCCGGACTTTGGCTAGCGGGAGTGGACATTTTCCTGGTATCATTGTTAGTAAACATCTGGTATTAGTGGGAGAAATGGTGCTCCATTGTCAGTGTCAGATGGCAGAATAGTGTCTTGTATCAGTAGGAGGAATAGTGCCCCAAGGGCCGGATAAAGGCAAGCAAAGGGCCACATCCGGCTCTCGGGCCGCAGTTTGGAGACCACTGATCTAAAGGGATGGCACAGCTAGACTTTCTAATGCATCGCTTAGCTTGGTATCATTACAAGCCTAATTGTAGAGCTTGCACAGTGGGGGCTTTGCTGGCCCTGTAGCTTACCTACACAGCAGGGAAGTAAAATTTGAGGGTTAGCAAATGTAATTTAACATTTGCTACAAGGCCCTTGCCCCTCTAGCTTTGGCACTCGGCAATGTGCAGGGTTATTATATGGGCGCAAAACGAGTATGAATAAATTATCCACATGTGAGACCCCCCCCCAAAGTATAAAGCAAACAATATTAATAGAGAATGGCACACTTACACTGAAAATAACATTCTCTAAATTTAAGTAAATTCCACTCATGTAGCATATGAAATTTATGAGCTCACACAGGTTGGTATAAAGCCTCATACACACGATCAGATTTTCGTCGGACAAAGCGTAGGACTTTTGGCCGAAGGGAGTTGGCCCTAAACTTGTTCTGCATACAGACAGCAAAACCTTAGTTTTGTATTTGTTGGCTGACAATGTGTTTTTTCAGCTCTTTAGTGCCACCCTTTGGGCAACTTCAGCTAATATTGGGCTATGGTTAGCATTGCTTCTGAGCATGCGTGTTTGTACTTTGGATTTCTTCCAAGGGACTTGTGTACACACGATCGGATAATCCGACATCACACATACGGTGTCAGAAAATTTGAAAGCATGCTATCCAACGTTTGTTGTTGGAAAATCTGACAATTGTCCGATGGAGCATACAAACGGTCAGATTTTCTGTCAAAACCCTGCCATCACACATTTGTTGTCGGAAAATCCGATCGTGTGTACGAAACTTTACACTCCAGTAGACAGCACCACCTAATCAGGAACTAACTGAGAACACAACCGGGCGTTGGCTAAGTGCATTATTATTAGGTAATTGGTACTTAGTTGGCACCCCCTTGTGTCCCTTTTTTAGGTACACTCTTACTATCTATCAAATTATTACAATCAAGAAACTATCACAGAAAAACGTGATAGAGGTGCCTCTATTAGTAATTGTACAAATGTGTTGTCGGTTAATTCAGCCCGGTGATTACCGTATTTATCGGCGTATAACACGCACCCCAACTTTCATAGGGAAGTTTCAGGGAAAAAACTTTCCACAGCCCTCTGTGTATAACAAGCAGGCACAGTTTACCCTCTATCTTCAGGGTAAAAAAGTGAGTGTTATACGCCAATAAATACAGTATCTGCTGCTGGTGAATTACACCCCGTAGTAACATTAAACACTGCCTCTGGGTAGTTTTAATGACTTGATCATATATCTCTTTATGTGGTATCATGCAAACGTTTAAAGTAAAAAGTCCTCTTGCTCGCTTGATGTGGAAATTCCATGTAACTGTCCCCACAAGTCATTGACATCCCAGCACGTGGCTGTGGTTAGGCTATGCATTCTGTCTCCCACAATGCATCATGACTGCCGATCACCAACCATATGCAGCACACATGTGAATTGGAACACTTGAACACATTCACAAGACACACTGGCAAATGCCACTCAACTCATTAGCTGTTAGTGTTTTTTTTCTTCTTCTTCTTCTTCTTCTTCTTCTTCTTCTTCTTCTTCTTCAAGATTTTGTATAGAGAAGGATATATTTAATCTCACTTGGGACATGCTTTCTCTTTAAAGAATATTCTGCATAATATGTATATGGACGTATTGTGGTCACGGTTATAATGTCTAAAAGTACGGTTGATGAGTACAGTGGTCTGAAATGCAAATGCTCTTTCTGGGCAGTACTGGAAAATGGACATAACTGGAGCCTTTGACTGAGAGATCGTGTTTGAAGAAGGCTGTCCGAAATCTGAATCGCTGTTTCCTGTCTTAGCTGAGGATCTCCCATCCAGCAGATTCCTGGCAGCATTGCTTGTTCGGTGCTGGGCATCATGCACAGTAACAGATAGGTGCCCTTGGAGAGTCAGTTGGTGGTAGTGTCAAGCAATGGATGGGAGTCTCCGCTGTGGCAGGTTACCACTATCTGGACAGATTAGCATGGAAACCAGCGGAATATGTCTCTGGCTGTCTGCACTCAGTGCTGCTTGCAAAAATAATGGGTGCATTCATTCACTAACGTGTTATTGCATGTATTACACTATTGTGATCACCTGCATTGGCTTTGGGCCTAAGTTATCAAAATGTCTTGCATAGGAACCGTTTGTATTGCCCCACAGTAAACGTTATTCATTGGTAGGTGCTATTAAATGCTTGTAAGCCTGTCATGATGGTAATAGGGGGCTGCAATAGCTGGACCTCTTTCTTAAAATGCTCCTTATCTGGCATCATGTTTAAGGACTTTGAGTCAATGACTGAACGGGTATGCAGAGAAGGACTTCTGACTTGTCTTCTCATTCTCCATATATGTATATTGGGAAAGAGTAGAGCCCCAAGGTCAGAATAACAGCCAGACAATTAGCATTTCTAGAAGAAAAGGTTCGAATGTAGCAGACCTTTTAAAAAAATAAAAAATAGGTTTGCTCAGAGGTTGAATTTTAAAGGGTCATTCCATCTAAAAAAAAATGACTGGCACATATCACACCCTAGCTTTTTATTAATTTTTTTTTCTCTTGCCCTCTCCTTCTCGGTCTTTTTTCCTCCTCTCTCTCTCTCTCTCTGCTTGCATTGGTGAGTTCTCATCACCACAGCTAATCCAAAGGAAGGAATTTCTTGCTCCGTGTTTAGTTGGCTCATGGGGTCCAAGACTGCATTTTAAAGATTGCAGCTGCTGGATGGACTTGGGTTCAGGGATATTGGGGCCTGGTGGCTTATTCAATCTACAAGTTGTGTCAGTCCTGGCCCCTTATATCTTTCCAAAAAACTGAATTTAACTTCTAACAGAGTTGATGGTGTATGTGCAAAGATAGGACTTGGCGAATGCACCTTTTATTTAGAACACTTTATTTGAACTTGGACAGTACCAGAGACACCGTTCTCTTAATCACACTACATATCTCCAGACACAAATGGCACCTAATATTTAGGGGACCTGAATGTAACGCTATATGCTGTTGGCTATAATTGCATTTTGTAATGCAAATATTGCATATCTGTGTGCTGTACATGCTGCGCCTGCACTCCTTTGTGAATGAGCAGATGAGAACCCTTTTTATTCCCATCCTTAAGATGTGATCGTCGCATCCACCCAAATTAATTTTTTTTAAAGTGGTTGTAATCCCTCACATATAACCAGTAAACAGCCTCAGATGATAAACCAAGAATAAATAAATCCTCCTACATACGTTTTACCGGTTTATCTGCAGCCCTCACTTCTCTTCAAAATGGCAGAAATGTGTTAAAATCCTTCTTCATCTATCAGGAGCACAGAGGAGGGAACAGAGGCTGCAGTTACAGCTTGAGAGAGCTGATTGGAGGAAAGAAACACACCCCCCCCCCCTCCACGCACAGCACAAGAACTGTGTTGTAAATAGACAATCTGTGTGCTGAGCTCCCTCCCTGACACAAATTTTATCTCGTGTCGGGAAAAGGTTTTAGAAGCTGATAAGAGGAACGAAGGACCAGAGAGAATCAACACTTATAGCTTTGGAGAGAGATAAGTAAACACTACAAATATATGTGCTTTGCTCCGATTTCATGACTGAGGTTTACAACCACTTTAAGGATAAAGTGTATGTTTTGGCATCAGCAATTCAATGTTTAATTTTCTATCTTGCACTGCATTCTCAATCCCAGTTCCTCATTACTTGGCCTTATAGGCAAGAATTTATGAACACTTTCGCCTGAAATAAGTTGGGCAAACATGGAGATGCCCATAGTAATCAGATATTTTTTTTTCATCTTTTTAATGACGAATATAGTTGGGCAACAACCAGTTCTGCCTTTGTTATAAAATCAGTAAAATTCTCAAGGTCATGAATGTCTTCTCTGCTGACTCTTTGTACATACAATTCTCTTATTAGAAGCCCAAACCCCTCATCTACGAAGTTACAGCGATGTTCAGTATTCTTTTGCTCTGCCTGTTTATTTTTGCTGTATGAGGCTGCTATAAGAATTTTTGGAGGTGTCCCTAGCACTAAGCTCTTGCCCACAGAACACATCAATGTTGTAAGACATTTCTGTAAATCATAGTGACTTCTCTTTAGAATGTACATACTCTTAGCTGCTAAAGTTGGTTGCTGTGAGTTTCTACTCATCATTGCTTTTGGCCCTGTGTTAAGATTAGGCCGAAAACCACCCGTGCATCAGATCAAGTAAACAAAATTTTTGGTTAATGTCTTTTACCCTTTCTAATATACTTTCATATCGGAGTTGCTATTGCCACCATGTGCTTTTGCGCATTCCTTGCTTTCCAAGGGAAAATTGTATTATGGAGGTGCCATACTTGAATGTTCAGAAAGCTGGAGGAGAATTTCCCTCTGTGCCCTTCCTGCTGTCTGTGGAGGGGAACTTATCATAGAATCTGCATTAAAGAAGTTCCTGGTAGAAGACGGCTTTCATAGGAGGCTAGGATCACATGGGCTCTGGAGACAAAAAAATAAAAGAAACCAAGGCTATTTTGTTGTGAGGGCATTTGGCCCGTGGGTGAACAATTTAGGCAAGTACGCTCCATCAGACCTATCCTTTTAAGTGGGTACCTGGTAGGAATCTGAACCATCTACTAAGTGCCCCATTATTTGTGATACAAGCTTATGGATCCAAGTGCTCTTCACCAAGAGCTTATGGATCCAAGTGCTCTTCACCAAGAGCTTATGGATCCAAGTGCTCTTCACCAAGAGCTTATGGATCCAAGAGCTTATGGATCCAAGTGCTCTTCACCAAGAGCTTATGGATCCAAGTGCTCTTCACCAAGAGCTTATGGATCCAAGTGCTCTTTACCAAGAGCTTATGGATCCAAGTGCTCTTCACCAAGAGCTTATGGATCCAAGTGCTCTTCACCAAGAGCTTATGGATCCAAGTGCTCTTCACCAAGAGCTTATGGATCCAAGTGCTCTTTACCAAGAGCTTATGGATTCAAGTGCTCTTCACCAAGAGCTTATGGATCCAAGTGCTCTTCACCAAGAGCTTATGGATCCAAGTGCTCTTCACCAAGAGCTTATGGATCCAAGTGCTCTTCACCAAGAGCTTATGGATCCAAGTGCTCTTCACCAAGAGCTTATGGATCCAAGTGCTCTTCACCAAGAGCTTATAGGTCCAAGCACTCTTCACCAAAAACACCGATATTTGTTTTCATGCAAGTTCAGTTTAAAGAAAACCCTTGGCAAGGATAAGAAAAACTGCTGATGTTACACCAGTCTTCCCTTTCAGAACGTCCAAAAGCCCTAACATAGTGGCTGTGCAAACAGAAATATTTTGTCTCCATGCACATTGGATGTTTTATATGGTGCTCCTATGGGGGTGTCTCCCGTTTTTTCATTTTTTATATGTACACACAAATGTTTTGCTCTTTATTTTAAATCAAATGTTTTTTTTTGGGGGGGGGGGGGGTGTTTATAAGGTCAGGGTTCACATATACTTTAATTCATGTCAATGGCCAGAATAAATTATCCTGGCCAATGTAAGAAATTAACGGCCAAGCACTTGGCGTGCCTAAACGCGTTACACGCACCAACATTTTTTTCTGCCAGGAGTAAAGGCGTCTACGAGAGAGAGAGCAAAAACATCCAGTGTGCATGAGGTCTTTGGGTCACTATTTGTATAGTGATCAGTGTGCTTCTGCATTGCTGATGGGTCACTCGGCACTACATTGTGGGAGGTGGTCTTTTGCTTTGAGACATCTCTTGGCACCACTAAAGGCAATAGACTCGTAGAAAAGTGTTGGCTAATAGCTTATGCTTTTAGCGGTTTCCTCCTTGATAAGGATTTTCTTTAAGAAAGTGTTGTCTACCAGGTCCGTTTGAAGGTTCTCATTTATCCAGGTCATGGTTTATCTAGTAGTAAGTCGCCTTCAACTGGACTTGTTTAGTGGCTTATCCAAGCTTGCATTGGAAATTAAGAACTGGCCTGGATAAGCTACGAACTTGTTTAACTTTCCAGAACAAGTCCAGTTGAATGTGACGATTTGCTGCTACTAAATATTGTCTACCAGCGTTGGGCCTCTTACACACAGATCAGTTTTTCTTCAGGTTTTTCTTTTCAGTTTACCAAAACTATGTAGTACAAGGGCCTGCCTGATTGCATACAAATTGAGACTCTTGAGGTTTGACTTCATATTAGATGGATTTGGTAAACTGAAAAGAAAAACCTGAAGAAAAACTGATCTGTGTGTAAGAGGCCTTAAGCATCTTCTTCCCCCCTCCCCGTTCTACCACTCAGCAATGCTTGCTAAGGATCATTACAGTTCATGCTTGACTCTAAGACCATTTGTTCTCTGGGATTTCTGGCTCTGCACACCTCTGTCACGCATTACCCCCCCATCATCCATAAGTGTTGTTGTTTTTTTTCTACAGTTCTTGTAATATATTTTGTTATGTTGCTGTTTTTATTTAATTCTCACTGGTTTATTTTTTGACTGTGAACGGCTAACAGTGTTACATGTGATGTGAATGTGACCCCTTGAATGGATGCCATGTTATATATCTTTTGTTATTTTTAAGAAAAAGAACAAAAAAAAAGAGAAAAGGATGTTGCAATATTTTATCGCAAATAAACTTGAAGCCTCTGCTTTTTTGTGGCTTGTTTCATTCTTAAATTGCATTTTAATTATGTTTTTGAAGTATAATCTAAGTGAGAAAAGCCAGTGATTGCGTAGGTGGAATGTGTCTCTCTGCAGTGCTTTAAAAACTACAATATGTACGTGAAGTATTAAAGTGGAGGTTTACCCTGAAAAACAACTATCTACCATTAGATCCAGCATACTGCTGACATCTGCAGTATGCTGTTTTTTTTTTTTGCTGTACTTACCGTTTTATCGTTGTTCTCATCCGGCTCCGAGCCGATTTCCCACGGGGAGTAGGCGTTCCTAAGACAAGGCGTAGATGATTGACGTGCTGGTAAAGCGCGTCACGCCTTCCGAAAATAAACAAAGTGTGACTCGGCTGTTTACGGCGCTATACAGTGCTTGCGCCTGCCGTGTAGAGCTGACTGCGCAGGCGCCGTAAAAAGCAGAGTCACACTTAGTCTATTTTCGCAAGGAGTGACACACTTTACCAGCACGTCAATCAACTACGCCTTGTCTTAGGAACGCCTACCTCCCGGGGCAGAGAGAACCCAGAAGCCGGGTGAAAACTACGATAAAACGGTAGGTACAGGGGGGGGGGGGGGGTTACCAGCAGTATGCTGGATCTAATGGTAGATAGTTGATTTAGGGTCAACCCCCGCTTTAAGAGAAAAATACTTTTGTATCTGCTATGCTACCCAAACTTGTTTTTTGTTTCTTAACCACTTGAGTTCCAGAAGGTTTCACCCCCTCTATGACCAGGCCATTTTTTGCTATCCTAGTGGGAGTGTAAATTGCCGCTTCTAGCAGGCTTTCCACAAGCTTCAAGAATTGCTGAAGCCTGCTAGCAGCTTGTTTTTAAAGTGGCAATCAACACTCCCATTAGGATCTGTGTTGAACATTTGCAAACTAAAGCTTTATTATACTTTAACCACTCATGGACCACCCACCTGAAATACACTGTGGATGGTGGGCCCGTGTGTGCTTCTGGGTTTAGGCCGGGACCTGCTGATCGATTGTTAACACAGGGCTCTGTGATAGTACACAATCAACACAGAACTCTGTACAGAGGGAATGATCTCTGTTTTACATCTCTTCAAAGCAGGGATAAGAAACAAAGATCTATTAGTAAAGGCAGCATACTTTACACACATTACACATAATTGGTCACACATTTTGCCCCTTTGTCGCCCCTAGATGTTAATACCTTCACAGCCAGTGTCATTAGTATAGTGAGTAGTGTTATCACTGATTAATGTCACTGGTGATGCCATTAGATCTGTGTTCATTTACTAAGTGGAGCTGAATGGTACCTTTAAAAGTGTTAACAAAGCCTGCTGAAAGCTCAGCAAATGCTTCGTCAAAGATTGCTTTTCACATGGCTCTTATACAAGCTGAAGCCTGTGTGAAACGAGCCTTATAGTTTTGGGGACCTTTTTGATTTTCACTGCTTTGACAAGTTACATTTTAAACATTTACTAACTCAAAACATTTGTGCAACTATCGTGGAAACTGTAAAATCTGTACCACAAGTGTTTTATTCTACTAGTCATTTGCTTTCAGTGAATTTATGGTTTGGGAGATCTTTTACAAACTCTGAGCTTTCATTTTTTTTTTTTTTTTTTTTTTGCAAAAATGGTCTGACCACCTGCGGTTAAAGCGGTAGTAAACCTGCTTTGTCATTTATTTTTTATTTATTTTTTAAACAAAGGTTTTATTGTGAACGAATTGGCAAGTACATACAGTATACAGTGACATAAGAGGTTACAATGTTTAGGTAGAGACCACTCAGTAGCATACTTATAGGTGATGGCATGTGACATATTTAGACATTGACATGAGAAGCAACTGGTAGAGTTTAGGCCTATATATATATATATATATATATTGACACAAAAGTATTAACTCAACGGTACAACTCGTTGAGCATGCATAATCACAGAGATGCTCCCCCCCAATCATGTGCACATATCGGGGTCATTAAACCAGCGATCCCAAATCTTGTTCTACTTCTCCGTGCACCCTCTATTTATGTACAGGTATTTTTTTATATGGCAATGTCACATTTACGCCTGCCTTCCATTCCGACCATTTAGGAGGTAGGGACCTCATCCAATTCCTAGCTATGATTTTCTTGCCGTGAACGGCGTCTCCTGTAGAAAAGTTTTAGTATGTCTGTTCAGGACTACCGGGAAAATACCAAGGAGGCATTGCTTGGGGTCCAGGGATAGTGGCGAGCCCATATTGTCATGGAGGAAGGTGACCTGCTTGGTCGTTTTTACCTACAGCTAAGCCTATAATAAAGCTTAACTGTAGGTAAAATGAATATCTCTTAAACGCACGTGGTTTAGGTGATATTCATCCTGGAGGCAGCCAGTTACTTCTCTGGTGCATGCGCTCTGAACGTCTGACATACTTTGCCGGCCCTTCAGAGCCTTGTGCCAGAACAAAGGGCTTCCGTGTGCATGCAAGTCTAAGGGCAGCTGTATGCAGCTCTAGGACATCCTAGACACCAGAACTACATTGCTCCCTGGCCTGATGTCCCCCTGTGCATTCAGTCTTATGTTTTTAGATGTGGGGTCTTCACAGGATTCTTTTTTTTTTTTTTTCTTCCCGTCCTGCCAGCAAGATCCTACATATAAACATCTGCAAATTTTTACATCCATGAGCAAGAGGCCTTAGAATGTCACATCATAGCCAGCTAATTAAATTGAGCTTCCACTAAGTCTTTGATTGGATGATGGTAAACATCTCCAGGAGTGCATATTTGGGAGAAAGAACTGGTAGATTTACAGCCTCTTGCAAGAACACTCAGAATAGATTGTACATCTACTGCTTGAAGGAGAAAAAAAAAAAAATCTACATGACCGCAATATGAACACGGCTATTGATGGTCTCCCTCTGAAAATGCTTATTATCTAGGTCTGTTTGAGTACTTTACAGTGCCTTGAAAATGTATTTTTCCACATTTTGGCATGTTGCAATCAAAAATGTAAATGTATTTTGTGATAGACCAACACAAAGTAGCACGTAATTGTGAAGTGAAAAATTGATAAAATGTTTTTCCTTTTTTTTTTTTTTTTTTTTTACAAATAGCTGAAAAGTGTGGTGTGCATTTGTGTTCAGCCCCTTTTACTCTGATACTCCTAACTAAAATTTAGTGGGGGGAAATGCCTTTAGTGGGGGGGGGGGGGGGGGGGGGGGAAATGCCTTCAGAAGTTACCAAATTGGTAAATAGAGTCTACATGTGTGCAATTTAATCCCAGTATAAATACAGCTGTTCTGTGAAGCCCTCAGAGGTTTGTTAGAGAACCTCCGTGAACAAAAAGCATCCCGAAGGCCAAGAAACACACCAGATGGGTCAGGGATGAAGTTGAAAGCAGGGTTAGGTTATAAAAAATAAATAAAAATATCTCACGGAGCACTGTTCTAATCCATCATCTGAAAATGTAAAGAAGTGTATGGCACAATTGCAAACTTACCAAGACATGGCCGTCCACCTAAACTGACAGGCCAGGCAAGGGGAGCATTAATCAGAGAGGCAGCCAAGAAGCCCATTGTAACTCTGGAGGAGCTAAAGAGATCAGCAGCTTAGGTGGGGGAATAAGTCCACAGGACAACTATTAGTCGCGTACTCCATAAATCTGATCTCCATGGAAGAGTGGCAAGAAGAAAGCAATACGAAGTCTCATTTGCAATTTGTGAGAAGCCATGTGAGGGTCACAGCAAACATGTGGAAGAAGGTGCTCTGGTAAGATGAGACCAAAATGTTACTTTTTTAGGCTAAAAGAAAAAACGCTGTGTGGCAGAAAATTAATACTGCACATTAGTGTTGCTCACGAATATTCGCATTGCGAATATTGCATATTCGAGTATTCGCGAATATTGCATATTCGAGTATTCGCGAATAACTCGAATATCGCGGCGAATATTCGTATTTTTTCAAATTTATTTTTAAAACAGATCACATCCTAGTGATCTCCATCGACGTCTAAAAGCATTGCTGGTATGATTAGAGAGACTCTGGGCCGAGTAGCTGATGCGATTCTTTTATGTTGCCGAAAATTCGCATTGCGACTTTTCGGCAACATAAAAGAATCGCATCAGCTACTCGGCCCTTCTTTTGCACCAGAGCCAATCTGAATAACTCGAATATTCGACAAACGGAATATTGCGCGATTATCTTCTCTGCCCTTCTTTTGCATCAGAGCCAATCAGAATAACTCGAATATTCGGCAAAAGGAATATTGCGCGATATTCCTTTTGCCGATTATTCGAGTTATTCTGATTGGCTCTGATGCAAAAGAAGGGCGGAGAAGATAATCGCGCAATAGGAATATTGCGCGATTATCTTCTCCGCCCTTCTTTTGCCCCCTTATTCTCCTTTCTTTTAAGTAGAGTTAGTGTAGAGTTAGTGTTTAGTGCATATTAGTTTAGTAATACAGGAAATGATCTCCGTTTATGAGAATTTCGCAATCATTTTCGCATTAGCAAAATTTCGCAAAATTTTTTTTGGATAAAATATCACGAATATTCGATATTAGCGAATATTCTTCTATATATTCGCGCAATATCGCGAAATCGAATATGGCGTATTCCGCTCAACACTACTGCACATCGCCCTGAACACACCATGCCCACCCTAAACATGGTGGTGGCAGCATCAAGTTGTGGAAATGCTTTTCTTCAGCAGGGACAGGGAAGCTGGTCAGAGTTGATGGGAAGATGGATGGAGCCAAATACAGGGCAATCTTAGAGGAAAAATGGAAAATTGAATTAAAATACTTACCGTCAGGTTTCCTTTCCTGATGATCTTCATGGCAGCACAGCTGGGGTATAGGTTCTGCCCCCCCCCCCCCCCCATGCCTCCAGGACTTAAAGGAAACTTTTTTTTTTTGCCTTAAATTAATGTCTGCAAGGTAGACAGACAGAATAGTGTAATGATTCTGTTAAAAAAAAATAAAAACAAGTAAATACCTATTAAATTCCTTCATCTATATAACCTCCGGCCTTCTAGTTTCTGTTCTCTCATTCACTTAACACAGTGTTTCTCAATTCCAGTCCTCACGCCCCCCCCCCCCCCCAACAGGTCATGTTTTCGGATTTCCCTCAGATGAAAAGGCTGTGGGAATTACTTAGGCTGGGTTCACACTATACTACACGACAGCAGTACAACTTTAATCCTACTTTGCTCTGTGACATATGTCCTAGATTCATCCTACATTGGTCCTACATCCATCCGACTTTCATGAACAGGATACTACTTTGAACCGACTTTGTGATAGTCTGACTTGTTTTTGACCAATCAAAACAATCCCAGGGTGAGATAAATTCCTTTTACTGCTGCTGTGATCACATGTCGGATGTCTGATAAGGACAAGGCTCCTACTTTGGTCCGACTTCAATGATATTCAATGGGCTGAAGTAGGATGAATGTCGGAACAAAGTAGTACAGGGAGTGTTTTCAAAGTCGGACAGACTTGTGTCGGATCAGTTAAGACAGCTCTCATAGGGAAACATTGATTTTCACACGTCATGCGACATGAGCTCCCAATGTAGGAGCGTTGTCGGAACAAGTGTGAACCCAGCCTAAGGCAGTGAAACTGATCAAATCACTTGTGCAAAATAATGGAAATCCTGAAAACCTGGCCTGTTGGGGGGGGGGGGGGGGGGCGTGAGGACTGGAATTGAGAAACACTGCTCTAACACGTAGAGAGCGTCCTGCCGCACAGATGTAGTTCCCAGGAGGGGGCGAGCACGTTACTGACCACCGCAGGAAAGTCTCCCTTCACGGTGGTGAGTAACAATCAGACAAGCAGGAAGTGAACAGAACAGAGAAGAAATAAAGCAACTTCTGAGTAAAAGCGAACAATGAGGAAGTAAAAAGAGAGGAATGTCTGCGGGTAAATTATGCTTATTATGAAAACAAAAAAAAAAATCCTTTACAACCCCTTTAACTAGTATAAATTTGAGCCCACCTACAGACTCGGCATTCTGTAACTAGTCCTACCACGTTGGGTGGGATCTGTGCTGCCATGAAGCTCCTCAGGAAAGAACAATTCTGGTAAGTATTTGAATTCAGTTTTCCATTTTCCTGATGCTCCAGGTCAGCACAGCTGGGAACTAACTAGCCAAAATAGGGGAGGGATAATGCTACACACTCCTCAATGCTGACCAAAAAAAAAAAAACAGAAGCCAGGATGCCTGTGCCAAACTCAATTGTCATTAAGCTATGAATATGAATATTTTGGTGCCCGCGTAGCTGCCATGCAGATAGTTTTCAGACCCTCGGCCTGCTGCTACTCCCAACGTCGAGACCCTTCTAGTGAAGAGTGCCGTGATTCTCCTGGCACAGCCAACACTTTCAACTGGCGGGCCAAGGAGATGAGCTTTACCAACCAAGAGGCAATACTTAGCTGTCCCTGGTTTCAGTACTTTATGAGTTGGTTACCTAGGACTGATATTTAGCCAGTAAAATAACGTGATGACGCTTCATGTATTGGGAAAGTACTTGAACTATTTGATCAGCATGACTGCCAGGCAACTAGCAATTTCAGAAAAAAGTTAGCACTGACCTATCACATATTTCCTTTAGCAGAGGTTGTTTTTTTATTATTTAGATTTTATTAAGGAGAGGGAGAGGGGGGGGGAGAGCGAGAGAGGGGGGAGAGAGAGGGGGAGGGGGGAGAGAGGGGGAGAGAGATAGCGAGAGGGAACACAAATTATGGTTATACTTCAGCCAATTAGAAAAAAAAAAATCTGCATTGTCTGGCAATGTATGCCTTTTTAAAGATATATATATATATATATATATATATATATATATATATCTTTAAAAAGGCATACATTGCCAGACAATGCAGATTTTTTTTTTCTAATTGGCTGAAGTATAACCATAATTTGGTTTTATTTACATTATTAATGCTTTGATTCTTGTGCTTTCAGGTAGGTCATCTCAATTATAATTCTCAGAAGTGAGATGAATATATATATATAGTACATATTTAGGCTGCTAATCAAGAATATCTCCTTGCCAGTAGCATGTCAAATTTTATGAGAATTGTGTCTAGAGTCACTGCATGATCTGACGAGTACAGAGGTCTCCAAACTTTTTAAGCAAAGAGACAGTTTACTGTCCTTTAGGCTCCATTCACATCTGAGCGACAAAACGCCGGTCGCCCGTCGCGCTTGTCGCTCGAGATGTGAAATAACATTGCGGTCTATGGAGATGGTTCACATCTCCACGCCTGTCGTCTGAAAAAAAAGTCCCGGACCCTTTTTTTCAGGCGACATTGGTGTTCGCTCATAGACCGCAATGTTAAAGAAAAAAAAAAAAAGTTTAATCTACAGGCGGCAAGATAAGCCGCGTACGCGGCGTATCGTGTCGCCTAGGTGTGAATGCAGCCTTAGACTTTAGGTGGGCCAGGCTATGGTCAATGTAAGTAGAAAATGCCCCAGCATCAATGGAAGTAAACAATTCCCCAAGCTTCATGGTCAGTAGGGATAAAAAAAAAAATGACAAAGCACGTGTGGTTAGTGGAAGGAGAGATAATGCCCCATCTTTGGTACTAGAGGGAGAAATAGCACCCGATCATTGGTGTCAATGGAAAAAACGGTCCTCCATCGGTGTCAGTGGGAGGAATAAGGCCCCACTACTGTCAGTGAAAGGAATTGAAAAAACCTCAACCCTGTTGATAGTGGGAGGAATAATGCCTTCTATTAGTTACAGGATTAGTGACCAAAGCAAGCAAAGGCCACATCCAGCTGGCAGTCGAGACCACTTGACTAGTAGATCAGCTACAGTGCAACAGTTCACAGATCAGAGGATCACGGTTTGGCTAGTGATACAGCCGTTTTGTTCCAGTAAATTGCCCTTTAACTGTTGGTTTTGAGAGTTCATTTCCCCACTTTTGATTATTTAATATTGTGAAATTGGAATTTGGCTGACTCTATAAATACAATTTGTAAAGTATTAAACACACATTGTAGTGGGTTACAAGCCAAGGACTCTGGACACAGACCATTCAGGAGAATAAACATTGCTGAGGTGTAGGAATTTTAAAGAGAACCTGTGTATTTTCAATGCAGGGTAAAGCAAACTTCTGTACTCGTAAGTTAAAGGGGCTGTAAAGGTAAAAAAAAAAGTTTCCTTTACCTTAGTGCAGTCCTCCTTCACTTACCTCATCCTTCCATTTTGATTTTAAATGTCCTTATTTCTTCTGAGAAATCCTCACTTCCTGTTCTTCTGTCTGTAACTCCACACAGTAATGCAAGGCTTTCTGCTTGGTGTGGAGTGTCGTGCTCATCCCCTCCCTAGGACTACAGGAGAGTCAGGACGCTCTACGTTGCAGATAGAAAAAAGAGCTGTGTGTTAGTGGGCGTCCTGACTCTCCTGTAGTCCTGTAGTCCAAGGGAGGGGGCGAGCACGACACTCCACACCACGGAGAGAGCCTCGCATTACTGTGTGGAGTTACAGACAGAAGAACAGGAAGTGAGGGTTTCTCAGAAGAAATAAGGACATTTAAAAGCAAAATGGAAGGATGCGGTAAGTGAAGGAGGACTGCACTAAGGTAAAGGAAACTATTTAGGGAAACAAAATCTTTACCTTTACAACCCCTTTAATTGGCAGTAGGAATATTTAAAGGATCACTAAAGGAATTTTTTTTTTTTAGCTAAATAGCTTCCTTTGCCTTAATGCAGTGCTGTTTTCATGTTCTTATTGTTCGTTTTTGCTTTGAAGTAGCTGTAATACTTCTATAATCTCCACACTTCCAGGTTGTCTGGCTCCTTATGAAAAAACTCATGGCAGATTTTCACTGTGGTCTAAGCTGTGTGTCTAAAACTCCTCAGAACCAATCAGATTCATTTTAAAAACAAAACACTGCCCTGGATTTGTTTGTTTTTGTTCTGTGTGTCTTCTCTACTTCACAGAAACATGAAACCATTTTAAAAACGAAAGTGAAACTAGAGGCACATTATATGATTGATTTTTATCTATTTTTAATCATTTTTAAAAGGAATCAGTTAACTTTTATGTCTCTATACCCTGTAAACAGTCATTTCAGCAAAAATATTTTTTTCCTTTAGTGACCATATTTATTATTATTATTTTGGAGGGTGGATTAAATGGTTAATTTAGCATGGGACTAATTGCTTTTCATTTATTATTTTTTTATTGTTTAGGATGCTGTGTTCTGTTAAGTGTATTTCCTAGTTGCCTGCATTATAGATATGTACGTAGGTTCATGTAGTTCTGCAGTATACAGAGATGCACACATTATGCAAGTTGGAGATAATTATCATCGAATGCTTTCTGTTGTAATTCTCTTGTGTGCAATAAGGGTCATTTAGACCCACCTCTGACCCGAGGAGCAAGTACGTATAGTGCATGAACTTGGTGATCTGACCCCAGTTCCAGAAGCAGACAGGGCGGACTTTACACCACGCCAGAGCCGAGACACACATTTCTTGCATCATAAAGAGTGACTGCTGATCAGGTGGCCTCTGTGAATATGGGATGTCCTCGTTAACCAGCTCAATGGTAAGATTGTAAATGCTGTAGGCAAGAAGTGATATAAACTGATTGACACGGCTATAAAGATTGTTTCTGATTAAAAAAAATGTTTATTGTAGTAAAATAATAAATAGCATTTATAGAATACTTGTAACAGCTTAATAAGTGACATGTCATTAAAAAAAAACAGTACTTATAATCCATTCATTACAGCCTCTTAGTGTTTTCCATACAAAGGTTTTTCTTGCTTCATCGTTTTCTCTTAGAACAGGTGCATTCTTGACAACCCTTTCTTTGATAAAAGCGAACATGTGGCTTCCACCTTCTTCAAAGAGTAGCTGGATGCGGTATAGATCTAGATCAGGAAGTAAGCAGTCAATGGGCCTGATCCAGGCCAAACAACGTAGACCACACAGCTCAATATGACCATTTTCCTGAGTAGTTTGACTCGTGCTGTGGGGCCTATTTCTTTAAATATTAGTGATAGTTCACATATGCAGCAGGTTTGTAAACACCTCTGAACATGAATCCACTAGCGATCGAGTCTCAGAAGTGGTTTGGGGCTTGCCAACGTGTTCAGGGAGCAATATGCCACCTTCTGAAAGATCATCTTTTTTCATTTTTTTTTTTTCATCCTTTGGCAATATTGCATTGGAATTCTGTTGGAACCAAGTGTTGTCATAGTCCCATTGAGTTAAATGGGGTGCAGTTGGCAAGCGGTACTTTCTACCAACCACAACATGCTGTATAAAATGTACTCCACTGCAGCAACGTATACAAACCTACCCACTGACCCTATTAACTTACTGGTAGGTAGTCAGGGGTGGACCAGCAGCCTATTTTTTCCTATCAATCTGCTGCATGTGTGAACATGGCCTTAATGAGGTACTTCATTGTGTACATTTCTTTTTTTTTTTTTTTTTCTCTAGTTTTTCACTAAAGAAATTAAGTGAAATGTTGACCTTTCAATAAAGTATAATGCAGAATATGAGATAAGGGGTCAGGCTTCTTCTGAAGTCTTTCATAATGTAGCAGCAAGTGATGTCTATTGCCAAGTTTCTGTGTGTCCGATTTCCAGGCCAATGGAGCTTGTGGTTTGGAACGTAGCCTCAGAGACCCTACTGTCCACGTATCAAGGCTTCATGGAATGGATTCTTTGGGCCACATGCTTACATCCATGAGCAGAGAAAACCCTCTCATTCTTTGGCACAAACACAAGCTCCTGGAGGATTTTATCTAAAGAACTCTCTGTATACGGTAAAGCTTGAGCAGCAAAGACATCCCGAGCACACATCTTGACATGGGAGCGTTCCAAAGGCAAAAACGGCACAAAGTCATCAATAAGACCCTCTTTTAGCAGTTGCCATGGAAGGAGCTGATCTGTAAGGAGAAAAAGGCATTCTGGTTAAAGTATCCCACGCTTAAGATGTGGGAATATTTATTAGGATCTAAGATGATGATGTAAAACGTCGATTGGAATGAAATCAGTCTGACTTTTACTGATCTACATGATTCTTCTGGATCAGAATGACAGTCAAATATGTTAAATTTTTGGATGGTCATCAATAGCGGCTTTCATTATGCTCTGGGAAACTGTTTTCCTAAAGACCTTCTATGGACAGGCTTAGGTTGTGTCAATGGCTTCAGTTTGAGACACTTCTGTCAGTATCCTCGCATGCTGCTCAACCAGTCCATGGATTTAAAATCTCCACTCTTCTCTGTGCACATTTTCCAGGATGGACCAGAGCGATTCTGATTGGTCAGCGCCATCACGGTAAATAACTTTGCACCATCCTGGAAGCGCTACATGGAGAAGAGCAGGGGTTTCAAATACCCAGGACTGCCAAAGTGACATTAAAAACTCAGCACTGCCGGAGGTAAGTACAGCAGGGGTGGGGAGTGCGACAGTGTTAGTTCAACTTTACAGAAAAAATGAAAAGGTGACCCAACCCTTTAAGCCGGTTTTACAATCCCATGGAAGCGGAAAAAAAAGGCTGTTCAACACAGGATCTTAAAGTCAGTGTGGCGTGGCTTCTTTATCATGTGCCCACTGTGTTTGGCTCTCACAATAGTCATATGATCAAGAGCTTACCTTCCTGGCCCCCGATAAGAAGCCTTGATTGAGAGCCGACAATGACAGCTCAGTCAGGTGCTGTGAGCATTTTCGGCTCATGACCTCCCTCCTGCCACTATGAACACATATCTGTGGGGGCTGGGCGTTAAGCCATTCCCTCTGGGACAAGACAGTGACTATTGCTAGCGGCTATGCCAGACTCTAGTGAGAATTGTATGTAAAAGCCAAAAGGCTGGCTGTACCCAATCATCAATCAACTTGGTACATTCAGCCATACATGGTTCGAATCTGGGCCAGTTTCTGCTAACTGGCCCAGTATTGAACCATCTATGGCCAGCCTTAGGTGGACTTAGTGGGGAAGACAGGGATGTCTCCAAAGTGAATGTTCTTTATAATACAAATAGCCAGCAGGGGGCACATTTCAGATAGCTGGTTACACACAGTTAGGTTTTTCTTCCCCATTTAACTCATTGGCCGAATAAAATAAAAAAACTACAGATTCCTACATCCACACAAGCGCTGCAGCCACTGACTGGTAAATGTTTTCCAGCAGGGTATTTTGATAGAAGTTGATTTAATGATCAACTTCTTATGTCAAACTACTGACAGCAGGGGGTCACACTGACAGAATACAATGTCCAGCAGCTGCAGTTGCTGATCAACAATATAGCCAATATATTTAGTCTGTAGAAGTTCATAAATTGCAGAGCTATTGGGCTTGAAAATTCCTGTATACTCTGCAAGCACAGGGGTATAAAATTGACCTGTATTTTTATTTGTTTGTTTGTTTAAAGGATTTGATCAAAATTATAAGTAGAAGTAAAAAATATCTGTTTGTCAACATACATTTTTTTTTTTTTCCAAAACAACTATATTTCACAGATATGATGTATCCTACATATTTGTGTACATACCTTCGTGCTCCACAGAAGCCTTTAATGGTTCTTCCAAATCATTCAAAGTAATCACCTTGCGATGTCGCCCAGCAAGCCAAAAATTTAGTGTAATCTCATTGATTGTTTTGCTGCCAATACCACTAGATTAGGAAGGAGAAAAAAAAAGGATTAGAATTTAAAGGTGCATACCATTTAGAGCTCCTAACAATTACAACAACAATATCACAGAAGTTTTTTCATGGTTTAGCTAAATATTCTCACTATTTTGCTGTTGGGGACACAGTGAGGGGAAAGGCCCCATTAACACTTGTGATTAGGGGTACAGTGCAAATTCTATGAGCAGGAATCACAGGGCTCCCTGCAGCCAGAATGACCAGCAAATAGCTGCAGCAATGTTATTTAGGCCTCTAATGGCTATTTATCTTCCGTTGCATGAGACAGGTGAATGGAAGACACAGGTACACCGTCCAGCCCCACTGGTGGCATCCTGTCATGTTCTTGAGGAGGCTGAAAGCTGCTGCATCTGAACGGGGCACTGAGTGCTATTCAGAGCTTTTTTTCTCAGAAAATAGGTACAGGAACTCAACCACGACCCGTTCAGATTTTACAAACAGTAGGAGGGTCTTAAAGGGGCTCTAAATACCAGGATTGCATTACATACAGAGTGCAGAGTTCAGGGGGTTACAAAGCTGTCACTTGTAAACACAGAAACCAGACTTCTGTGTTCACAAGTGATTGTGGTGAGCAGGCACCAAAGGGTCTGAGCCAAAGGTGGTGGAACTGAGTTCCCCCAAGTTCCCCCAGAAAAAAAGCCCTGGTGCTATTTATATTTAGAGTAATGCTTGCATTCTGGGTATTCATGTTTAGCTTATGAGGCCTGGGCCCAGTACTACAGGACCAGTTGTACCGCCTTTATCAGCGGCCCTGCCTGTGATTTACACCCACACCTAAACACCAAAGTCTCAAGCACTGGTAATAAATGTCCAGTGTACAAGGGATCTTAACCACTTCCCAACGGCCGTACGACTTTGTACGGCCGAAGGGACGTCCTGAATCTCTAACAGGCCGTATTTTTACGGCCTGTTCTTAGCCAGGCCACTGGGGGGCGCGCGAACGCCGCCGTCGGCAGCGCGCGCGTGCCCACCGCAACGCTGACATGCCGATGCGCGTGCCTGGCGGCCGTGATGTCCGCCAGGCACTCGGGATCGGCGGCTGCAGGGACAAGACGTGGATCTCTGTGTAAACACAGAGATCCATGTCATGTCAGGGGAGAGAGGAGACCGATCTGTGTCTCTTGTACATAGGGACACAGCATCGGTCACCCCCCCCTCCCCCCACAGTTAGAACACAATTTAGGGTACACATTAGCCCCTTCCTCACCCCCTAGTGTTAACCCCTTCAATGCCAGTCACATTTATACAGTAATTAGTGCATATTTATAGCACTGATCGCTGTATAAATGTGAATGGCGCCAAAAATGTGTCAAAAGTGTCCGATGTCTCCGCCAAAATGTCGCAGTCACGAAAAAAATGCTGATCGCCGCCATTAGTAGTAAAAAAATAAAAAAAATAATAATAATTATGTCCCCTATTTTGTAAGCGCAATAACTTTTGCGCAAACCAGACGCTTATTGCGATTTTGTTTTGATTTTTTTACCAAAAATATGTAGAAGAATACGTATTGGCTAGACTGAGAAAAATTTTTTTTTTTTAAAAAAAATTGGGCTATTTATTACAGCAACAAGTAAAAAATATAGGCCCAGATTCACATAGAATTAGATTATCGTAGCGTATCAGAAATACACTACGCCGCCGTTTTTTACCTGGCTCTACGTGGAATCCAGGTAGATTTTGTCCAGTAAACGACGGCGGCGTAGTGTATTTCTCCCGTCGCAATCCATCTGCGCGAGTAGGGGGCGTGAAGCATTTAAAATAGGCGCGTTTCCGCGGCGATCGAACTGCGCATGCTCCGTTCGCAAATTTCCTGCCGTGCATTGCGCGAAATCATGTTGTTACGTCGTAGTAGCGTCGTTTACGTACATTCATTTTCCCGAACGAGTTACGTTAAAAAAAAAATAATAATTTCAAATCGACGCGGGAACGGCGGCCATACTTTACATGGGTTACGCACTGTTAGACCAGCAAAAAGCTCCTCTAACATTACGTAGCCAAAAAATGACGTAGGCGATTGCGAGGGACACTCGTACCTTCGTGGATCGCCGTAAAAACGAATTTGCATATCCCGACGCATGAAAACGACGCAAACTCCTCCCAGCGGCCGCAAAAATATCGCAGCGTAGATCCGAAGGCTTACGAAGACGTAAGCCTCTCGGATCGAAGCCCGAAGCCGCCGTATCATGGTTTGAGGATTCAAACTAGTGATACGGCGCGCAAAATTTGAAATTACTCCTGTCTAACACCAGTTAGACAGGCGTAATTGCTCTGTGAATCTGGGCCATAGTTTTTTCAAATACCACCAAAAGAAAGCTCTATTTGTGGGGAAAAAAGGACGCCAATTTTGTTTGGGAGCCACGTTGCACGACCGCGCAATTGTCAGTTAAAGTGATGCAGTGCCACAAGCTGAAATTTCACCTGGTCAGGAAGGGGTATATGTGCCCAGTAAGGAAGTGGTTAAGCCAGCCATAGATAGTGCAGTTTTCTCTTTCTTGCTGCGAGAATCCCTCCCATTGAGCCATTGTGTTCTCTCGGCAGTGGAGTCGTCCCGGTCAGGACAACACACAGTGATTATTGCTAGCAGTGGTAATAATTGCATGAAAGATCCCAAGTTGATCGATCAATCAACTTGGGCACATTCAGCCTGCTCATACATGGTTCGAATCTCGTCCAGTCCCTGCGGAACCAGACGAAATTCGAACTATCTATGGACAGCTTTAGTGTAAACAAAAGCGAACGCACCAACATATAATTCTGGAGAGTGATAAGAGACCAGAGTAACCAAAGGCACCCCCACAGTGTAGGTAAACACAAACCTCACGGTGTGACTGGAGTCTGACTACAATGCTAACCACTGTGCTATATATTTGGTAGAATCATTTTTTTGAAAAAATAATAATTAGTACAGCGTGTCAGGCTTCTCTATCCCACATCTTAGATTAATATTGTATTGTTAGAGGAAGTAACAGTCAGTGAGTTGTTACCTGAGAAATATGAGGATGCTGCGGGTCAGGTGGTCATCTTTAAAAAGGGGCAACAGAGGCTCCAGGAGGGCTGCTGGTAGTTTGTCCGCCTCATCAAATACAAACATGGGCTGTGCACAGCGAGAGGAAATCTCTGTGATCTGCTTCCCCAGCTGAACCTGAGAGTGAAATCAGAGACAAAATGTCATCATACAGTCCGAATTCCTGCAGGTACAGAATCCTTCACTACTCATTACATCACATTAGTCTATAGCAGAGCTTATATATTCACATTTCATTCTCATCAATATCTCTGTTCACATCGAAGACTGAATATATAGGACAGCTCGGTGGAGACATTTTACAATTAGCCTAATCTATTTGTGTCTAAAATAAGATTTTATTTCATCCATGGCAACTAACTAGGTTCTTTCATTCACCATCTGCCACTTTCCGGTATATGACTGGCTTTTATGAAGGAAACCCATTGTTTTCTAAAGGGGTTTTAAATTCTTCAAACAATCCGGACAAATATTCCATTATCTTCATCATATAAAATGTGCCTAACAACGCTGCTGCCAATCGTGATACGATGGCCTAGCATGGGCAGCCTGCAACACGAAGGGCTGTTACTGGCAGGATCTCCAGTTAGAGTCGGTTCACACTGGGGCGACACGACTTCCAGTGCGACTTTCAGAAGCAACTCCAACACGACTTGAGCATGAACCACAGGGCGATCTGGGGCGATTTACAACACGACAGGACAGGAGACATTCCAGTGGCCAATCAAACAACAATCAGCTCTGGGAGAGGGAGGGGGAGGGAGGGGTTCGCCTGAGAAATGTATGTTATCTTCCTGGAAAGTAGCTTCAATTAAGACAGTGATCAGACTTGGAAGCGACTTCCATTGAAATTAATGGGTACAAATCGCCTAGAAGTCTGATTGAAGTCGTACAGGAACCGTTTCTGAAGTCGGAGCAACTTAAGTAGTGTGTATTAACACCACTCCCATTCACTTACATTGCTTTTCTGGACAGCGCGACTTGAGACGACTTCAAGTCGGATCCCAAGTTGCCCCAGTGTGAACCTAAGCAACTTTGCAGCAAGTTTACAAAACACAATATGCTGTAGAACACTGTATACACAACATACAGAAAAATACATTTAAAGATGTATATAATTTAAACCTGTGTTTGTGGGGGTTCCTTTAGCAGTTTTTGACTCTCATATTACCCCAAACAATTTATTTTAGCTATCTGCTAGAGATGCATTCTTCTCACCAACCACAAATGTAAGGCGCATTCTTCTCAACACTAAATGTTTCCCACCGACCACCAATCTAAGGGGCGTTCTTCCCACCGACCACCAATCTAAGGGACGTTCTTCCCACCGACCACCAATCTAAGGGGCGTTCTTCCCACCGACCACCAATCTAAGGGACGTTCTTCCCACCGACCACCAATCTAAGGGACGTTCTTCCCACCGACCACCAATCTAAGGGACCTTCTTCCCACCGACCACCAATCTAAGGGACCTTCTTCCCACCGACCACCAATCTAAGGGACCTTCTTCCCACCGACCACCAATCTAAGGGACCTTCTTCCCACCGACCACCAATCTAAGGGACCTTCTTCCCACCGACCACCAATCTAAGGGACCTTCTTCCCACCGACCACCAATCTAAGGGACCTTCTTCCCACCGACCACCAATCTAAGGGACCTTCTTCCCACCGACCACCAATCTAAGGGACCTTCTTCCCACCGACCACCAATCTAAGGGACCTTCTTCCCACCGACCACCAATCTAAGGGACGTTCTTCCCACCGACCACCAATCTAAGGGACGTTCTTCCCACCGACCACCAATCTAAGGGGCGTTCTTCCCACCGACCACCAATCTAAGGGGCGTTCTTCCCACCGACCACCAATCTAAGGGGCGTTCTTCCTACCGACCACCAATCTAAGGGGCGTTCTTCCCACCGACCACCAATCTATGGGGCGTTCTTCCCACCGACCACCAATCTATGGGGCGTTCTTCCCACCGACCACCAATCTAAGGGACATTTTTCCCACCGACCACTAATCTAAGGGACATTCTTCCCACAACCACAAATCTAAGGGACATTCTTCCCACAACCACCAATCTATGGGACATTTTCCCACTGACCAACAATCTAAGGGACATTTTCCCACTGACCACCAATCTAAGGGACATTCTTCCCACAACCACCAATCTAAGGGGCATTTTTCCCACTGACCACCAATCTAAGGGACATTTTCCCACTGACCACCAATCTAAGGGACATTTTCCCACTGACCACCAATCTAAGGGACATTTTCCCACTGACCACCAATCTAAGGGACATTCTTCCCACAACCACCAATCTAAGGGACATTTTTCCCACTGACCACCAGAATAATGGGGTAGAATTACTAAGACCTGGTTCACACCTTTGCATTTTTTTTCTGTGAGTTTTCAGTTTTGCAGAAACACACTACAGTCCATTTCACATGGTTTCCTATGGGTCACATTCACATCTATGCATTTTATGGAAAGGACCAGGGACTTTTTTCTGGTTTTTGGTTCCATAGACTTCAATGGATCAAAAACGTGCAAAATGCATCTGGGTTATGTAAACTGCAACCTGCATAGGTGTGAACCAGGCCTAAAACTGAGTGCAACATGTTGGTGCAGCTCTGCATAGAAACCATTCAGCTTCCATTTATTTTATTTTTTTTGTCAAAACTTAATTAAACAAGTTAAAGTTAGACGCTGATTGGCTACCATGCACAGATGCACCAGATTTTGCAGATAGTTTTAGTAAATCAACCTCACTGACCACCAGTGTAAGGAGGCTCTTCTGCCATTGACCACCAATACAAAGGGATCCTTCTTCCAGTGATCACCAAAGTAAAAATGCACTTCACTGCCTACCAATAGGGGTATAACTCTGACCACTAATGTGAGGGAACACTACAGCTTTCACTGTTTTTTCTGGCCATGATTATTAGTTTGAATGATATTACTGAAAATAATGTCTCATAGAACAGCCCAGGGTGTTACACACGCCAAGTACACCACATTCCTAATTTGTATGTGTCAACTTACTGTTCATGCAAACATGCCATGAGATGTTGATACAGTAATTATTAGTAGGGGATCCCTTAGACCTGTTATTTCAAGGGTTTCTTCATGTTAAAAAAGATTAACAAAAGCTGATTTCTACTATTCCAGACTTCAGCAGCCAGATCACTGCACCCCGAGCCGCCACTGCTGCCTACCCACCATTGTGATTATTAGACGACTTCAAACTCCAATTTGAATCTTTTCAAATAAAGAAGGTAGATGAGGATTTAGGTCCAGGAACTCCAGCATGGAAAACTCACAACTGTAGTTCCGAAAAGTCAGTAATTTAAATGATTAGCCATTACAGATCACTATAAAGTTTGGGTAAACGTGGCACCTTTAGAGACTT
The DNA here is from genome assembly GCA_029574335.1 of Rana kukunoris. Classification (NCBI taxonomy): domain Eukaryota; kingdom Metazoa; phylum Chordata; class Amphibia; order Anura; family Ranidae; genus Rana; species Rana kukunoris. The sequence goes on along the minus strand of CM056055.1, from coordinate 179,296,435 downwards.
ACCTTGTACGCCTCCATGTGTGACTGGTGAGGGAAGTGCAGCTGCGGAATGAACACTTTGGTGCAGCGGTTCCGGAGCCCATTCTGGTAAAGATTCTCTGCAATGACACGGACAGCAAGGTTCTTGCCAGTGCCTGTCCATCCATGGAATGAGAGCACTCGGGACTTTTTAGACTCATCTTCCTGAAGGAACTTCTTAACAGAAGATAAGATCTGCTTTACTGCCAGATGCTGGCCATGTACCCTCTGCTCCAGATCCCACTGCAGGCCTGTGATTGGAAGAAAAAGGGAACTGTCAGCTTTGCTTTTTTTTATTATGCCCTCTACAGTTGATTGGCTGCATCTCTGAAATATTCATTTTTTTTTTTGTAGAAACCTGATTAGAAATGCTTTGACGCATTACAAAATTTTCATTATATCTGCAATCATTTTACAAAAGTATGTACTGAACTATTTTACTATCTACATACAAACTCTTCCTGGTTTATGAATTGACAGGTAGCTTCTAATCTAATCTGTGAAGATTAAAGCTTGTGTGGATTGCCATGCTCTTCTTACCTGTGAGGTTGTTGATAACAGTCCCTTGTGTAGGATCAGCGAGTCTAGTCACTGTAGTGTACAGGTCAGCCAGGGCATCCAATCCAAAGCCCCCCCAACTCCAGTCTGTAAAATAATACAATAGACAATATTAGGACTTGGGTGATCAAAAAAGTGTTATGAACAAATCATATAGGGACATATAAACTGGTCTAAAAGGTCTGACACCTAGAAAGTTGATTACAATTATTACAGTTTTCTAAAGCTACACAAGACATTTTCAGTAGCCTATCGGTGCTGCCAGTGAATCTTAAAGCGGAACTGAAGTCATTTTACAACAGGCAGCAAGCAAGCAGACTATTATAGCAGGAGAGTCATGCAATATCACTTCTGCGATAAAACATCTACCTGCCTGATCGAAATTGTTTGCAAGATGTAAACTAAGCATGTGCAGCTCAGCTTACAGTTCCAGCATGGTCCCCGTGTGCTGGGATGACCGACTCCTGCACCGGACCAATGGAGTTCCCCCAAGACTGGCACTTGCAAAAGAGAGGGGCCTGGACCATTAGAGAGGAGGTAACAATGTACTAGATTAAAGGAACCAATTTAGAAAATAAAAAAAACAAACCTTTACAACCCCTTTAACTGTTTTTAAATCAGTGATAGCTCATTAGTGGGTCATTATAGTAAAGTGTCCTTAGTTCACATGTTACAGCATGTGGTAACCAACTTATTTGTTGTACTTTCATAGAATAAATTACTTATAATTCATAAATTATTCAAAACAAAACAAGTGCATACCATGTCCTAAATCCATAAAGTGCACAGCGCAAAAAAAATCCCAATTAATAAAGTCCAATTTAGAAATTTTAAACAAATGATTTCATTTGTTTAAAGTTGTCAACTTAATTTTTATTTTTTTATTATTATTTGCACTTTATGGATTTAGATATGGTATGCACTTTATGTTTTGAATCATTTATGAATTATAAGTAATTTATTCTATGAAAGTACAACAAATAATCATTTATGAATTATAAGTAATTCATACCATAAATCCATAAACTGCACAGTGCAAATAAAAAACAAATTAATAAAGTCCAATTTAGCAACTTTAAACAATGATTTCTTTTGTTTAAAGTTGCACTTTATTAATTGGGATTTTTTTTATTATTTGCACTGTACACTTTATAAATGTATATGGTATGTACCTTTTATGCTTTGAATTGTATATTATGCACAGATATGATTTATGAATTTCAAGTTATTTATTTATACGACAGCGCAACATTATTTCATTCATTTAGATCAGGTGTGATGATATAGTGTGTGCGGCAGACATTGACTGTTTACAGTGATTTAATCTCACGGTTTGTGGCACAATTTCATTTGAATGTGTTGAAATCAATAGTGACACTTCAACACAAACTTTCTGTTTTTTATTTATATAGTTTATAAAATGCTGCGTAAGCTGTTGGCGCAATATAAATCCTGTATAATAATAGTATCCAACTTTTACATATAAATGTAGCACTGCGTGATCATTCAGTATTAATCACATGCTACTTGTGTCATTTATACAATAATGACCCACTAATGAGCTATCACCAGGGGCGGACTGACAACTCATGGGGCCCCCGGGCAATAGAAGATTATGGGACCCCCGTGCTTACAGATGGCCGCCGAGCCAGGTGGCAGTACAGAGGCGGGGCAGCTAAAATCTCAGGATTTTGACATCAAAAGCATGTAGGTTTTGGACATATCAGGGACAAATGTAAAAAAAACACAGATTTTTACATACTATCCCTGGTTTTAATGAGCCTGGCAACCCTGATGGGGCCCCCTAGTGGCATGGGGCCCTCGGGCAGTGCCCAAGTTCCTCAATGGTCAGTCCACCCCTGGCTATCACTGATTTAAAAACAGTTAAAAAAGGTTGTAAAGGTTTTTTTTTTTTTTTTCTAAATAGGTTCCTTAAATCTAGTGCATTGTTGGGTCACTTACCTTTTCCTTCAATTTACCTTCTAAATGTTTTTTTTTCTTTGTCTGAATTTCTCACTTCCTGTTTCTCCTCAGTAAGCTTGCCCCCATCATCTGGCTGGGGGTTAGTCAGCCAGAAAAGCTTACTGAGGAAGTGAGAAATTCAGACAAATAAAAAAAACTTTTAGAAGGGAAATGGAAGGAAAAGATAAGTGAACCAACAATGCACCAACTTAAAGGAACCTATTTAGAAAAGTAAAAACAAACCCCTTTTAAGGTTTAGCCGTTTTAGTGAAAATGATCCGCGTGTATCTCCAGCCTTAGATCAAGAATTAAAAAGAATTCACAATATAACAGCACTCACCCGCAAAATCCGTTTTCATCTCGTCGCACTTTTCCGGCCACAGCCAACACTGAAGGTCATGTACGTACTCCCATGATAGGTGGGCCAAGTCTTGCATTTCAGGAGCCCCAGAAAACCATTTACTGTCCTCCCCTACACCCGTACTTTCTTGTGATTCACCCTGCTCAGTACAATGTATCAATGATGAGCTGATCAATAGCAGCAATAGGGTAGTAGTTTTGCGCATGACAGCCATCTGCTGCATCTTAGTTGTGAATTAAAGATTGAATCCAATTTCTACAACCCTCCCTTTTACGCTCGTTTCGTTTCCCAGCGCTGTGCATATAAGTCCCAAGCTATTTCCTTTCACTGCTCTTGGATTCCATGCTGCAGACAGCTTAGTTGGGCCATGTCATACTTTCACTTATTATATTGACTTTTTCCTGTCCCCTCCCTTTGTCACATCATTCTATTCTCCTCCCTCGTACTTTAGGTATGTAGAGTTTCCTCCTCCGTCACTAGGTGTATGGTGACCGGTGACACTCCCCCCTATAGTGACTGTCACTTTCCCACTGCTCAGACTAGCAGCTGATGGGCTGTTCCTGTGTGTGAGCTCAGACTAGCCTAGTGGAATATTTCTGGATAGATCTGACTCATCGTTTGTTAACCCTGCTCAAACTAAAGCTTGCTGGAGCTGGGAGGGAGGATTTTATTGCCTTCACACTTTCCATACTTTTAATACAAAATACACTTATGAACAGTTACAACCTGTAAATGTCGGAAAGAACAGAGAATTCAGACACAATATTTAAAGTGGAACTATAGTCAGAAAGAAGAAGTCCTGACAGATCACTTCATGCTGGCTGCTATTACAGGTGTGGCTATATTACCAAAAGTATTGGGACACCTGCCTTTACACGCACATGCAATTTAATGGCATCCCAGTCTTAGCCCGTAGGGTTCCATATTGAGTTGGCCCACCCTTTGCAGCTCTAAGGCGCCGTACACACGATCGGATATATCCGATGAAAACGGTCCGCGGACCATTTCCATCGGATATGTCCGATCGGGAGTTTGATCCGATGGCGTGTACACACCATCGGATCAAATTCCCCGCCGCCGGACGGCGCGGTGACGCGGCGGTGACGTTGACGCCGCCGCGTCACCGCCACCGCACCAGGAAGTAAAACACTTCCGCGCATGCGCCGAATCCATTCGGCAGCGGCGCGGCGGCGGTGGGACCCGACATGTCTGCTGGTAAGTGTACTAACCAGCAGACATGTCGGGCGGACAGATTCCACCCGATAGATTTCAAAGCATGCTTTGAAATCTGTCGGGTGGAGAAATCTGTCCGCTAGCCCATACACACGAGCGGAGATGTCTGCTGAAACGGTCCATCGGACCGTTTTCAGCGGACATATCCCCTCGTGTGTACGCGGCCTAACAGCTTCAACTCCTCTGGTCCACAATGTTTTTTTTATGGGAATGCTTGACCATTCTTCCAGAAGCGCATTTGTGAGGTCAGGCGCTATTGTGGATGAGAAGTCCTGGCTCGCAGTCTCCGCTCTAATTCATCCCAAAGGTGTTCTATTAGGTGGTGTGGGTTCCTGGAATCTGCCTCTGGCCCCCTCACTTGCACTAGAAGCCTCCCCCGGCCAAGGCAGCCAGCCATCCATGCCCTTACCTTAGGAGGTGGTGCTGGATCCAGGGTAGGGATCCTGGAAGCTTGCAGAGGAAAGAGCCAGGCCATGTTTCTCCTCCCGGTCAAACAAGAAGTGGGTCATGAGACCCGATTGGCCAGCTGCTGGAGGTATTCTCCCATCAACACTGATGGACATTAAAGAGGTACTCAAATTATAGAGGAAGGGGAACTTACATGCATTTGTTTTTTTGTAAATATACATTTCCTCCTCTGCGCTTCCTTTTGAAATTGTGGATGGCAATGCTGTTACATTGCCAGTCTATGTGTGCCCCCTGTGCCAAAAAAAAGTCCTGGAAGAGCCTCTTCAACATGTGCGCTCCCACTCGAAACTACAGATGTACATTGTGTCCGTCGCATGCTGCCTGCCTGCGTGTGGCACTCTGCACGGTTGCACATAGAGCTGTACTACAGAGCAGGAGTGTACATACCGAGGAGGCCCCTTATAGTCCTGGTAGCACAGGGGGGGCAATTTCAAATAAAAAGCTCCAAGGAGGAAATGTATAAAAGGTTCTTAGGTAGCTAATCTTGGAACAGAAGCGACCCATAATAAGTGCTCCCCCGCAAACATTGGCAGGGAATATATATTTCACATAATTTGTACTAGTAGGCCAAACTTCAGAGTATCAAATAAGGTACAAGATGCACTCACCGGCCACTTTATTTAGGTACACCTGGCTAGTATTGGGTTGGACCCCCTTTTGCTTTTAGAACTGCCTTAATTTATAGTGGAATAGATTCAACAAGGTGTTGGAAATATTCATCAGATATTTTGGTCCATATTGACATGATAGCATCACACAGTTGCTGCAGATTTGTCGGCTGCACATCCATGATGGAAATCTTCCATTCCACCACATCCCAAAGGCGCTCTATTGGATTGAGATCTGGTGATTGGAGACCAATGGAGCACAGTGACCTCATTGTCATGTTCAAGAAACCAGTGGTGAGATGATTTGAGCTTTGTGACATGGGGCAATATCCTGCTAGAAGGAGCCATCAGAAGATGAGTACACTGTAGTCATAAAGGGATGGACATGGTCAGCAACAATATTCAGTTAGGCCGTGGCATTTAATTGATGCTCAATTGGTACGAAGGGGCCCAAAGTGTGCAAAGAAAATATCCCCCCACACCATTACACCACCCCCAACCTGAACCATTGCTACAAGGCAGGATGGATTCATGCTTTATCTTCTTTGCACCAAATTCTGACAGCTTCCACCAATAAGCAATCAAGTTATCAAATGCAACAGAAAAAAAAAAAAAATATTTGAATTTGAACGAAAAGGAAAAAAAAGATAACAACCGGACTGCTAAATCATCTTGCAGTCCGGTTGTTATCTTTTTTTTTTTTTCGTTCAAATTAAAATGCTTTTTTTTCCTGTTGCATTTGGAACTAAAGAGGGGTGCCTGTGGAGAGGGGCTCCTCTGAAGATGTAGTGGCATCACTGAAACATCAAAGAATTTCCAGTTAAACTTTGTCCTTTTTTAGGCCCCTTACACAAAGCCTATTCTGATGCAATGTGTCCCTCCCAGTGTTTTAGGCTCGGGTTAACACCTATGCGAATTGAATGCAAGTTTCCCTGCATCCAATTCGCATAGCAGGAGAATTTGACTGGCTCACTATGGAGCCGGTTCAGATATCTCCACAGCAGGTCCAGTGCGGTGTGCAGGAAAAAAAAAGTGTGTTTTTTTTTTGGTGCGTTTCAGGTCCAAATTCATGCTGAAATCAGACCTGAAACAGTGAACCAGCACGCACCGGACCCCTGCTGTGTGACAGATGCAGCGATAGTGTGAATCGAGCCTTCGTGCTCCTACAACAGGTGTAGCATCTAGCCCCTTTGCAGGTAGGCCGGGGCTAAATAGGGCTGAAAGTTGTACTAAATGGTACCAGACAGCTTTCCAGACCATCATGTACACACTACTGTACATCATTCAGCCACAGCCTGCCATAGACTAACAGGCTTCTGCAGTGGGGCAAAACACTGCACAATCCTCCTTGGTGCACTAAAATGCCAGGAGGGACACACTGCACCTGGCTAATCCCCCCCTGGAACCAGGATCAAAGGAAGACTTCACAAGGATCAACAGCTGCAATCTGTCTGCATGTGACTGGTCTCCATGATGAATTTTGTGCATTTAGTGTTGTCACTCTAATAACATCCAACCTCTGGACAGGTATAGGCCCCATTCACAGCTCTCCGGTGCAGTGTGTTGTGGGAATGCATGCAGTGACATTCAAGGCAACACAGAACTGATGCACATGCGTTGCAGCAAATCACTCTACAGTGTATTGTGGTATGCCGTATTGCACAAAAAAAAGGTGCAATTTTGTTTTTTTAAGACGTTTTGGTGTATTGTCATTTCAACAGACTGCCTTATCGCAATGTGGGTTACCATGCATACAATGCACCAGCACGCTAAAGTGTGAATGGGCTCCTAAAGTACCAATTGAACTGCCTTTACAAGATAAGGATATGCAAGCAAACGATCAGAGCTTTCTTTGTATATTTTGGGCTGTAGAAGAACACTGGAGGAACCCTGCCATACACATATACAGATATAGATACTAATGGGAACCTATTTGGGATGAATTAGCCACCATGTTGCCTCTACAACAGTCATATGCAATTAGCGGACCTCCAGCTGTTCCAGAACTACAAGTCCCATAAGGCATAGCAATACTCTTAACAGCCACAAGCATGACACGCAGAGGCATGATGGGACTTGTAGTTTTGTAACAGCTGGAGGTGCGCGAATTGCTAATACAATATATGCAGCTTTCAGTACAATAGAAAATAGATGTCCGATTATAAAACTGTACATAACGAAAGAGTTCTTTGCAATGTGGCGATGGTTAACAAGGGATGTCAAGCAGTATTAAACCCAAAAGCAATTTACAAACATTTATTAAAAATGGAAGCTTACCAATTCTTAGATGTGAGGCTGCATTTTATTTTTTGTCTCACCTGGGGATCCAGCTACTTTCACAGGAATCCGAAGAAAAAACGCTGTAAAAATGCACATGCATTTTTTTTACAGGACATGAGACTCAAAAAAAAAAAAAAACAGCACCAAAAACTGCAGCCGGGAGTGCGTTTGTCATATTTTCTGTGTATTTCGATAGGAAGGCACGTTTCTGGTACAGTTTTTTTTTACCAAGCCTGCACAAAAAATGCAGCAAGCAGGATTTTACTAAACGTAGTGGACCCACGATGGATCAATGTGAAAAATCACATGTTTTTCCTTTCTTTTTTTTAATGCAGAGGCAGAAGAAAAGAAAACAACGGATAAGTGTGAAAGCAGCCCAAGTCTGAAGAAGCTCTCCTGCAAATGCAGCAGTTTAAAATGTTGAGACAAACCAGGGGTACTTACAATGATCAGCTTTTATTTAATTTATGTGAAACCTTCATTCCCAAAAAGATAAAAACCTGCTTGTGTAACGGCAGTGTGAGCTGAGAGTTTGGCTTCAATGTGTTTTTGTATAAAAATCTGCTAGTACATCCAACACTCCCCTCCCCCCAGACTGACAATACTGCTGTCCAAAAGGTGTCCCATCATCCAGAATGGAGGCACTCCATTATGCAATATATCCATTTTTTGGAGTTTAATACTGCTTTATCGGCATCAAGAAAAGCTGCAGCTGATCAATTTCAAGTAGATAAGAAAAGTGGCAACACCCTCATCTCCCCTCCCCCACCAGAAATCCAACAGGGACCAGCTCCTACTTCCGGGCAGGATTGCCGATCTACAACATTTCTGGCCCCTCTTTCCTTCGCCCACTGCTTTCTGGGACACACACAGGCCCCAGAAGATAGGGGGACTATCCAGCCTTCACTGCCGGGATTTCCTCTACTTACAATGCCGGCGCCTGCACCCAAAGCCAATTGGCAAATCGGCTCAGAGTGCAGACAGACATTGCTGGATCCCTGGACATTTATATTAAAAGAACAGTATTTGTAGCTACCAATTTTTTTACAGAGACTTTCATATTTGTTTCTACAGCCAAGCTGATTTAAAGCTGGAGTAGAAAACCGATAGGACGTTGGTCAACATGTAGCCAATTTATAAAATAACTGAGCAGACACCTATTGACTGCCAATAGTTTTACTCTTACGTTTTCAACCATTAGACATAATTAAAATGTAAAACATTTGCAGATCATCTTATCAACTGAGGACCATAAAAATAAAAAAGTTTGTTTAAATTAGTGATGAAAATATTAACATTTACAGTGCCAGACTTGTACAAAAATCGATATCCGATCATATACATTTTTTTTCCAAGCTTGCAATACAGATTTGTACAAATAATATTGCTCTGTGCCTGCTTCTTCCTATTACAATGGTTCAGTTTTAAAGTGTACCTGTTATTTGGACCATTAATCACAAGAAACCAGGGACATTAGGGTGGAATGAGGTACAGTGATGTCTGTGGTTCCTAGAGAATTGGCAAGCAGTAGTCACTGAATTACTGGCCCTAATCAGAAAATGAATGAAATCCAAGTGTATGCTAGACAGGTCCACTTTATCATTATTTACTCCTGGGTTGTGAACAGCCCCCCAAAAAACAGCACAAGTTCTTGTCTGACACCATGTTCCACTGACACAGATTTAGATACCAGAGGTGCTTTACAGGGACAGCTGTGTAGATGGGCCAAGGAAAAACGAATGGAGCTGTGATCTGTATTTATGGGCAGTTTAAAGTGGAACTAAACCCATCATTTTAACCGCTTTGCAAAAACCGTTAAAATCATGGCATGCTGTGAATGAAAACTTTCACAGTTGATTGTGCTGTCAATGGCACGGTCAAGCCATCAAATGGGTGGTGTCATAACTGATCACATATGGAGCTTCATGGCAACTGCAGATCAATCAGGGATATTTAAAGGTGGCCGCTTCTTTGGCTGTAAAGAATTGGGGGGTTTAGTTCCACTTTAAGGAGGGCATCTTTGGCTCAATCACCGACAGTCTGCCCAAAACAAAGGCTTTAGATAGATGCTTCAAGGCTAAGAAAGAGATGGTTCACACTGGTGCAGCTTTGAGTACGATTTCAAAGCCGCAGATCAGTAGGATTTCTACTTCCGATTTCATTTCAGCTTGCGTATTCGTTTAACAGAAGTCTATACAAGTCGCAATAAAATCAGCTAAGTGCAGTGCAGAAACCTTTTACAAAATCACTACGACACGAGTCGTAGCAATTTTAACAGTTCCATTGACGAAAATGGGGTGCGACTTGTCAAGTGATTTGGAACTGTTAAATTGCATGTCAAATCGCACCAGGTGAACGGGGTCTTAACTGATGTAATTTCTCTCAGAGCCAATGCATGCCAATTGTACGCATTCCTCGACCCGCAGACAAAAAAGGGCTGCTCTTTAGCAGATGTGCCATTTATTCTCAATGCCACACATTGAAAACACACTGCATTTTCAGGTACACAAAACCGCATGGGGCCTCCCCAAAAAAACTGGTCGGACTTTTCCCCCCACATTTTTCAGCAGGTACAGCAGTCTGCTGAAATAGGCTGCTGCGCCCACTCAAATGCAGCACACAGGATCTGCACAATCACAAACCTAGCTTTACTTAAACAGCTTTGGTTCATCTGCAGCCTGCTTAAATGAGAAGTAAAGCCAAAAGTTTTTGTTGGCATATTTTTCTTGTGGGTCACAGGAGGGCACTTACTTTTGCACTCCTGTGACCCAGAATCAGCTGACAGCAGACTAAAACCCATTGTCAGTTGATGTCACAGAGCTACTCCAGGCTCTGGAAGGATCTGGACCAGATTGTTGGGGTTCATCCAGCTAGTGCTAGCTCTGGCTCTCAGCTGTGCCCACCCCCTCTCCAGCTTGGCGCTCCAGTGAACGCTGAAGACGCAGAGCGAAGAACAGTGACCGACAGTCACCGCTCTTTGATCAGAGTTGACCAAGAACTAAGCAATCAGCAGTCATGTGATCACTCGGTTCTTGGGCTTAGAGCCAACGGGGGACAGCTGCAGCACCACAATGATGCTGTGCAGCATAAGGAGAGTACAGATTTAATTTATTTTTCCCCTCACACCCTAAACTTCTCCTTCAACATGCTGGTTTCCACACATAACTGAAAAATCTGTGTTAGGCAGACTTTGCATCACTGCTGCCAATGGGAAAAATAAAATAAAAATATTACTTGTAGACTATGGACAAAGATTTACAGAAGTAGCAAGCAGAAAATAAGTGAATCAATAAGCTATAGGCCTCCCAAATAAAGAGAGAACTATTTGTAATAATCTGCAGCTGCCGATAAACAAAAAAATATAAACTGGCAGTAACCAAGTCTGCCAATGTTTTAATGCCAGTTTTTAAAGACTAGTCCATAAATTAAAAGTTTCTTTATGATCTGGACTTAGACAAAGCTGCAGAGGTAAAAGGGTTTACCCTGCAAAGGACAGCAAACAATTTGTACCACAAAGTTCCTGTAAAGAGTGGCAGTGCCACCATGTGGCCACTGTGCAAACTGTACTGTTGTAAACCGTAAACCAACACCCTCATGATTTAAAAGGTTAGACAACCTTTGAGAGAAATAAAAAGAAAAATATTACAACAAGAGAATAAATTATGAGATAAAGACAAAACTTGTCAATCTTCTCCTCCATACTTTAAAGTCCTGAGCATCACAGGCTTGCGATGTCCCTTGAGTTCTATAAAAAAAATCATATTTAACGTCCACATCATCCAATCTATGATGTGGTATTGAGTGCTTAATTCTTCCCCTTGGCCTCTTATCCCTCCAGTGTGACAGGCCGTAGTCTCTGGGGGGTGCTGTGCTCTGCTCTGTAATGAAACATATTCACACCAGCTCAGTGTTCTTCCAAAGAATCTCGTCTCTTATAGCCAGGACTAGGGTTACACATGAGAGAGGGTCATTCGGTCTTCCACCATCACCACATCTGGGCCAAACTGGTCTAAACACTGCTGGACGGTCGATAGGATACCCTGAAGGCGGCGCTCTAGAGCTTCCAAATGAGGTTCAGCGAGGACAGGGAAAAGTGAGTCGTGACCGGTGGCCGAAAGCAGAGCAGAACGTAGGGTGCCATGCTTTAGGTGAGAAAGCCGATTCCAAGTAGAGACACGAATACTGTCATAGGATTAGAAAAAGAAAATGAAAGACCGGTGAGTTGAAAAATAGAGGAAAAATAATAATAATAATAATAATAATAATAATAATAATGATTAAAATGTGAAAAAAACAAACAAAAAAAAAAAAAAAATCTTACATGCAACACTGGTACAAAGGTGCAAGAATACTGCGCTCATCTGCTGAGGGGTTCCCAAAGCTGAAAGACAGAATAATGTCATTGGTACAATGGACAACACTAAAAACACACTTAAAGCAGTTGTATACCCTTAAAAATAATATTATTATTATTATTATTATTATTAATAATAAAAATAAAAAAACCTGCAAGGCAAAAGGCATAATGAGCGAGTATGACTAGCATACTAGCTCATTATCATTTACTTACCTTAGATCGAAGCCCCCGCAGCGGTCCTCGGACACGTCCTCCGTCACCGCCATGATACCTGTAGACATCAGCGCCCGCTTTTCTGCCAATATCTCCTAAACCATGTAGGTTAAAGAGATATTGCAAGCACCTACAGGGTAAGCCTTAATGTAGGCTTACCTGTAGGTGCAAGTATACACCAAGGGTATACAACCACTTTAAAATAAGGTTGGTGTTCATAGTAACTATACAAGCTTAATGAATTAAACACTGGGAGGAATCAATATGACTGGTTGCCATCAGAAATAAAGAATTTTATTACATAATCCCACGGCCATTACTGAACGACACCACGTAACCCTTTCTCATACTTTCAAAGAAACTTCTACAACCTCACCTCATGGACTTGGGTCTCAGGAGATAATTAAGAACTTCAGACGATCGTATGACTAGACTAGATCAATGAGTATTACACCTACAGCGCGATTACATTAATATGTAACCCCAGGTTGGCGGAAGCGCGCGTGTGTAACAGTTTTTCCCAACGTGATCAACACTAAAATGGTTTGTAGATAAGGCATTATAAAACCCACAAATGTCGTAAAACAACTAAAGGAAACCTCATGGAAGAGTTTCTTTTTTTCAGATCAGGTATTTTTTTTTTTTTATTGGCTAGATAAGATCTAACAGGCACAGATAGAACATTTTGCACCAATTTATAACAAACTAATAGTAAATACATAGAAGGTGCCAATTAGAGGGAGTGGTTAACATAAAAAACAAATGCAGCAATCTCCATCCTGGTAAGTAGAATTTATTAAAATAAATCGCTGGGTATAGAATGGGCTAATTGCCTGCGTGCAACTACGTTGCATTGCATGTTTTTCACCCCAGAAAAATGTATTTGATTAAAAAGAAAAATCAATAATTGAGCATAGAATGCGTTTGGTACTTAGGATAACAAATGGCCCAAGTCAGCAAAAAACACAATGAGCCGTCTCAACCTTATAGAGACACCATTGAGAGACCCTCTTCTCACCAGTACAAGGCTTTTTATTTTTAATAAATTTGCAAAGATTTTAAACAAACTTCTTTCACATTATCATTGAGGGGTATTGTTTGTAGAATTGAGTAAAATAAAAGGATTTTTAATAACAGCTTACCTGTAAAATCCTTTTCTTGAAGTACATCACGGGACACAGAGCGCATAGTCATTACATATGGGTTATATGGGTACCTTCAGGTGTGGACACTGGTGTAATCAACTTCACAGGAAGTTCCTCCCTATATAACCCCCTCCCACTGAGAGTGCTTCAGTTTTGTAGCAAGCAATTTCTCCGAGGTTACACAATGTTCCCCAAAAGAGGGGTGGGAGCTCTGTGTCCCGTGATGTACTTCAAGAAAAGGATTTTACAGGTAAGCTGTTATTAAAAATCCTTTTTTCTTTATCGTACATCACGGGACACAGAGCGCATAGTCATTACATATGGGATGTCCCAAAGCAATGCTCCATGAAGGGAGGGAGACCGTAAGGCCAAAAATAGCCAAACAAAAAACATTATCAGGAGGTAAAATAGCTCCACCAACAGAAAAAAAGGGGGCGTGAACCGGGCCAGAGGATTCTATACTGCTGCCCGTAGGACCGCCTGCCCAAATGCTGCGTCCGTAGCCTTTGTGACGTCCAACTTATAAAATTTAGTAAACGTATGTACGGAAGACCAGGTTGCCGCTTTGCAAACCTGTGCCATAGAGATCTGATGGTGTGCCGCCCAAGAGGCACTCATGGCCCTCGTAGAATGGGCCTTAACTGATAAGGGAGGTGGAACGCGCTTCAGACCATAGGCCTGAAAAATCAGCTGCTTAATCCACCTAGCCAAGGAAGACTTGGCAGCCGGCTGACCCTTCTTGGGGCCATCCGGGAGAACGAAAAAGCACATCTGTTTTCCGAATCTTTTCTGTAGCCTTGAGATAAACCCTCATGGCTCGGACCACGTCCAAAGTATGAAGCAATCTTTCCTCTCTGGACTGGGGAGTAGGAAAGAAGGATGGTAGGACTAGGTCCTGATTCAAGTGAAAACTGGATATGACCTTAGGAAGGAAAGAAGGCTGAGGCCGCAGAACCACTCTGTCCTTATGCAGAATCAGGTACGGTTCCCTGCAAGACAAGGCTGCCAGCTCGGAGACCCTTCTGGCCGAAGCCATAGCCACCAAGAAAACCAACTTTCGGGTTAGCAGCACAAGAGGGATTTCTGTCAGAGGTTCAAATGGCTGCCTTTGTAAAGCTGACAAGACCAGATTTAAATTCCAGGGGCAGAGGGGAGCTCTAATAGGGGGATTCACATGCAAGACCCCTGCAAGAAGGTTTTCACAAGCGAATGCGTGGCCAAAGGCCTTTGAAACCATATCGATAAGGCAGACACCTGCCCCTTTAGAGTACTAAGAGCCAACCCCTTGTCAACGCCAACCTGGAGGAATCGCAAGATCCTGTCAATAAAAAACTTGCGAGGATGCCCTCCTTGAGACTCGCACCACTCCACATAGGTCCTCCAGACTCTGTAATAGATATTTCTAGAGACTGGCTTTCTAGCCTGAATTAACGTAGATATGACTTGGGCTGAGAGGCCTCTGCCCTTAAGAATTAGGGATTCAGCCGCCAAGCTATCAAATTTAGCTGCTGTGAAGCAGGGTGATAGATCGGGCCCTGAGACAGCAGATCTGGGCGCAGGGGGAGTGGCCACGGTGCCCCTACCGACATCCTCACGATGAGTGCGTACCAAGCCCTTCTGGGCCAGGCTGGGGCCACCAGGATCACCGGCCTGCGCTCCACCCTGATCCTTCGTAGAAGGCGGGGAATCATCTGTAGTGGAGGGAACGCATACAGGAGAAAAAACTGGTGCCAGGGGCAAACCAACGCATCGGTCCCGTAGGCCGAGGGGTCCCTGGCTCGGGATACGAATTTGTCCAATTTCTTGTTGAATCTTGTTGCCATGATGTCCACATCGGGAACTCCGAATCTTTGGCAAATCTCTTGGAATACCTGGGGGTGAAGAGACCACTCTCCCGGGAGTAACTGTTGACGACTCAAAAAATCTGCTTGAGAATTGTCTATCCCTGGGATGAACACTGCTGAGATGCAGGGTACATGGGCTTCGGCCCATGAGAAAATCAGGTTTACTTCCCTTTGAGCCGCTAGGCTCCTTGTGCCCCCCTGGTGGTTTATGTATGCCACCGCCGTGGCATTGTCGGACTGTATCCTTACTGGCAGACCCTGCAGGGGGAGAGTCCAGGCGACCAGGGCCAACCGAGCAGCTCTGATCTCTAGGACATGATGGGAAGCAGACTTTCTGCCTCTGACCACTGTCCCTGCTGGGTCCGTTTCCCTAAGATTGCCCCCCAACCTGTTAGGCTGGCATCTGTGGTTACTATTTTCCACGTGATGGGGCAAAAGGTTTTCCCTTTTGACAATTTTTGAGGGACCAGCCACCAGTACAGGCTGCGCCTGACTCCTGGGGAAAGACCTAATGGACGGTCTAATGCCTGTATGGACCTGTTCCAAGCAGAGAGAATAGCTGCCTGGAGAACTCTGGTATGGATCTGGGCATAGGGCACTGCTTCGAAGGCGGCTACCATCTTTCCCAGCAGTCGCATGCATAGGCGAATAGTCGGCCTCCTTTTGCCTAGGACTATTTGAATTGTTTGAGTAAATGACCTGATCTTTTCTTGAGGTAAAAATATCCTCTGGCATTCTGTATCTAACCGAAGGCCTAGATATTCCAACTGTCTTGTGGGTTGCAACCTCGATTTTCCTTGGTTCACAACCCACCCGAATTCTTGTAGATGCCGAACTGTGCGGACTACTGCATGATTGAGGTTGGAAGCTGATCTGTCGATAACCAGGAGATCGTCCAGTTATGCCAGGACCAAAATGCCTTCTGTCCTTAGGACGGCTAGCACCGGGGCTAACCCTTTGTGAATACCCGCGGAGCTGTTGCCAACCCGAAAGGGAGGGCTACGAACTGGAAATGACTTTGATCTATCATAAAACGAAGAAACTTGTGATGTGCTGGGTAGATCGGCACATGCAGATATGCATCCTTTATGTCTATAGATGCTAGGAAGTCGCCTTGATGCAGGCTGGCTGTCACTGAACGTATGGAATCCATACGAAAGGTCTGAATCTTTAAAAAGCGATTTAGGCGTTTGAGGTCTAGGATAGGCCTGACGTCGCCATTGGGTTTTGGTATAATAAAAAGGTTGGAGTAGAATCCCAGACCCCTTTCTTGGGTTGGTACTACAATTACTCCTTGGAGCAAGAGGCGATCCAACGCCTTTACGAGAGCGGCCCTCTTTAACGGGTCGCTTGGAAGACTTGACCCCTGAAAATGAGGAGGGGGGATTTCTCGAAACTCTAGTTTGTAGCCTGTGGCTACCACGGACCGAACCCAAGAGGCGGGAATTCTGGCCTTCCAGACTTCGGAGAAAAACTGAAGTCTTCCCCCCACCCAAGAGAGTGGGGGCGCCCCTTCATGAATCTGACTTGATGACTGGTTTAGCCGGCTTGCGAGACCAGGGCCTCTTGTTTGCCGCGGCTTGTCCCTGTGGGCGGCTATTAACTGCTGAACGCCCGGGAGGCCGTCGATACTGACGGGAAGTCGAAGGGGCCGAGCCTGCAAAGGCCTGTCGTTTAAATGCGGGCCCACGCGGTCTTTTCTTGACCGGTAAGGAAGAACTTTTACCACTTGATATGGTTTGGATATATTTATCTAGGTCTTCCCCGAATAGTCTTCCCCCATGAAAGGGAAACCCTGCTAAAAGCTTTTTGCAGGGTGCCTCTGCTGACCAGTTCTTTAGCCACGAAAGACGACGCATGTGAACCACCAGCAGAGATAACCGGGATGCCTGTTGGATGGAGTCCTTAATAGCATCTACTGCAAAGCAGAGAGCCCTAGGGAAATCTGCTAATTCACGAGTTTGCTGAGCCGGCATGTCCTTTAATATCTGTTTTGCCTGATCCTTTAAGGCCTGACAAACGCCAATGGCTGCCACCCCTGGCTGAACCATGGCACCTACTGTGGTGCAAGAAGCCTTCAGTAGGGTCTCTAATTTTTTGTCGACCGGATCCTTGAACATCTGGACATTTTCAACCGGACAGGTCAGGGATTTATTCACGCAGGAAATGGCCGCGTCCACTGTGGGGAGTGCCCATTTCTTTAAAAATTCCTCTTCCATAGGATAGAGAATAGAGAACCTCTTAGGAGGGATAAAGATCCTATCAGGTCGAGCCCAATCCTGGTAAATCACGCTCCGCAGAAGGGGGTGAATCGGAAAGGACACACAAGTTAATGGAGCCTTTAAAGAACCCAATGAGGATACCACAGGGGCTACTAGTTCTGGCACTGGAAGTTTAAAAACAGTGCGAACCATATCTGTCAAAGACTGGATCCACAGGCTCTCCGCTTGAGAGGCCGAAAAATATTCATCTACAGTGGAACCCTCCATGTCTGAACCTTCGGGACTTGGGTCTGCTTGATCCCCTTGTGGGTCCCGTTCCTCCGAAGAGGAGACCTCCGCATCTGAAAACACCAAACTAGGTGAGGGGGATCTAGCCTGTTTGCTGCTTGGCAAAGGGCGGGCAAACAAAGCAGTTAACCTTTTCTCTAGCCCACCCAGGGTGGTCGCTAGCATTTCTTCCGTTACGTAAACGGGAATGGGTGGATCGGGGGCCGCCTCTGCCCCCAGCATCCCCAATGGCTCTTGTACTATGCTACTCGGTGGTCTAACTGGTGAGGGTGGGGCCGTTGAAGCCTGGCCCAAATCCTCTGACCCCGATGGAGACCCCTTTTGTTTCTTGACATCTTTTGCCTTGGCTGGCCCTGATGCCTTTGGAGCCATTGCACAACCTTGAGTCACCCCTCTAGCCAACACCTGACTGTTGTAGCTAGGAGTAATTAATATGAGAACAGGCTGAGGAAAAATGAAAAAAAATTTTTTTTTTTTTTACCCGCCTGGGAGGTGGCAATACTGAGGAAAACCTGTGAGTATTGCAACACCAATGCCCGTTAGCCGGAGTCCAAGGTAGACTCAGATACTGCTGGATCTAAGGCTGAGTCCCTTTAAGCAAAAAAACTTTTTTTTTTTCTGGTCAATAGTGGAACTAAGTCCTAGACCTGAAGATCCACAAACCGCCACTGGGTGTCACTGTGGCCAAAAGACCCAGCTGCACGCTCTGTATCCTTTCTTCCTCTGCCTCCAGGAGGGAAAGACCAGCCAGAGAAAAAGTTTTACTTTTAAAACAGACCCTGACGCTGCTGGCCCGCCCCCCCCAACGCACGCCGACGCTATAAAAGGCGGCGTGCACGCGCGCGCACCCCCCCACGCTGAAAACAACATGGAGGAAGCAGAGCAGAGGAAAAACATGGACCAGCGCCAGGCAGCACCAACAGACACCAGGTAAGCACTAATCTTATAGTAGTGCACAGAGAGAGGAAGCTGTCCCCATGGGCTTCCTAAGAAACAGGAGTTTTCACCAGCAATTTCCTCTTTAAAACATGTGGGGTTGCAGTATCAATGCTAACAGGCAGACCTGGGGTGAGTAGCAAATATATATCTTACACAAGTATACATATATCTACATGTTATCTGGGTAAACATTAGTATCCCATCCTGCCCACACAGACATAGTGGAGATAGTGGCTGATGCACAAGCATACCATTAGCCAACCCAGAACCCCCAGGGGGATACCTACTGTCGAACCAAGTCCTGCAGGTTCCCTCTTACCTGCTCCACGCCGCAGGGTATTGCAAACTGCAAGAGGCCCAATCTTCCCCCATCTCCGTGGGTATTGTCTCGGACCTTCAGGGACCGGGGTCCTGTGTTAGGGAACCCACACCCCTGGACCTATATAGCATCCTGGCATCAGTAGCGTTTAGTCCTGGGAGAGACCAAGGCACTGGAGCCCAGAATCCAGCCCTCCAAGGAGCGGCATTATAGGCAACACCCCACGCAGGCAGGGCCCGGGTACCGTACACCTTGGCTTTGAAGCACTTCGGACGGATCCGGCTAGCTATCCTGGGTCCCGAGACCTCCGAGGGACAGCTAGACGTGACCAACACCTAAGACACTGGCGAAAAAACTGAAGCACTCTCAGTGGGAGGGGGGTTATATAGGGAGGAACTTCCTGTGAAGTTGATTACACCAGTGTCCACACCTGAAGGTACCCATATAACCCAAGTGTAATGGCTATGCGCTCTGTGTCCCGTGATGTACGATAAAGAAAAATCCACTATAAAACACATCATTTTAAAAGGGAACAAAAATATTTATTAATTCAAAGTAATGCAGCGCTGTGAAAATACATCCTCAACACCATAAAATCATGACCATACTGGTAAATAGAAAGTGCCAAAAATAAATAAAATGATCGTAGTATTCAAAATACATATACATCAACAATCAACTGGTATGTGTATAACAGTATTGCACAGTGCTACCAACAAATTCACACTGAAAGGTAATTGTAAAAAGTTCTAAATTAAGCAAGTACACAGTGAAAGTTGACAATGAAGTTAAAAATTTCCAATATTGTGACCGAAATGGTGATCCAAGCAATGGTGCAGCGACTTTACACACGTGCTCCCCCTGTGCGACTGTGCCCTAAATAAAATGGTGCGGATCATGGCTTCAGTTTAATGGCCGCCGTTGTAGTTTAAAGGGGTTGTAAAGGGGGAAAAATGTTTTCTTAATAAAGCATCCTTTACCTGCAGACATTCCTCTTTTCACTTCCTCATTGTTAGTTTTTGCTCAGAAGTTGCTCTATTTCTTCTCTGTTCACTTCCTGCTTGTCTGATTGTTACTTACCACTGTGAAGGGAGACTTTCCAGGGGTGGTCAGCGACGTGCTCGCCCCCCTCCTGGGAACTACGTCTGTGCGGCAGGACGCTCTCTACGCGTTAGAGACTTCAAGGAGGTGTGAATTACTGGGCGTACCGCAATGCATACTGGGAAATGTAGTTCTTACATGAACGAGCACCGCAAACCAGGAAGTGAATGAGAGAGAACAGAAACTAGAATGCCGGAGGTGATATAGATGAAGGAATTTAATAGGTATTTACTTGTTTTTTTAACAGAATCATTACACTATGTCTGTCTACCTTATAGTAGGGCTGCGCATCTTCACTCGTCTCACGATTCAATGCGATTACGATTATCAAGTCCACGATTCGATTCCGCGATGCATCACAATTGCAACGTAAGTGCGCATGGCTCTCCCCCCAAAATACTAAAGGAGATGATCAGACTGCAGACATGCTACAGGAGATGATCAGAGACTGCAGACATGCTACAGGAGATGGTCAGAGACTGCAGGAATGCACATTTCAGGAATACGACTGGCTCAATTGCAGGTATGTCACACCCTTTACAGGCTGATTGGCTTTTGAATTTTTTCACCTGCGGCGCCGCCTCTTCACCCGCTGCCCCCCCGAGGCCTGACTCCGGACCTGCACACAAGGTAACATCTGAACGGAGCGGAGGGGCGGTGCTAAACATCGATTATGACGGTCGCATGCATCGGTGCCGCATTGGGGACATCCGAATCGCGATGCACCGATTATATTTGACACCCCTACCTTGCAGACATTAATTTTAGGCAAAACATTTTTTTCCCTTTACAACTCCTTTAATGTTCAGGTGAGCCTACTACAAAATTGCGCTAATCAAGGCTTCAGAAAAATGGCCGCCATTGTAGTATATATACCAGCAGTTTCAGATGTCCAGTCATATCCCCCTGAGGAAGACACGTGACAGCCCTGTGTTGCCACGCATAGGGGAGGGGCCAGGACGGTGGAGGAGAACGTTTACAAGCTCTCTGAGCAGCTGCTGATCCATACATGTTTACAAGCTTATTGCAGTGGATTTTATATTCCCTGTAGCTTGGTGCGCTGGAAGCACCATGAAAGTCCGAGTGCCCTGACGTTTTAATCTTTAATACATTTTTTGTCTAAAACTATAATACAAATATCCAGCCTCCTTTTTAATTTGAATTGAGGAAACCATCATTGAATTTTCCTGAGGGATCACAGAGAGACCGTTACAGTCAGAGCCCAGAGGTGTACAGCTGCTTTTCCAGACCAAACTTAGTTGTGCGGTCACGTACCCCAAGGTGAGCACGTGCGTGAAGTCACTGTACCATTGCTTGAATCACCATTTCAGTCACAATATTGGACATTTTAACTTCATTATCATCAAACTACCCTCACTGTGTACTTGCTTATTTTAGGACTTTTCACAATTACCTTTCACAGTGAATTTGTTTGGTTTGGAGCACTGTGCAATACCATTATACACATACCAGTTGATTGTTGATGTAGATGTATTTTAAATACTTTGATTATTTAATACATTTTTGGCAATTTTGCACTTTATATTTACCAGTATGGTTATGATATTAGCAGTCACAAAAAAAACAACAAAAAAAAACAAAAACGGGCCCTTTAAGAACTTTTATTCGGCTAAAATGTCATTTTGACATTTTAGCAGAAGTTCTGGCGGCCGTCTATAGAGGGCGCTGCAGCGCCACCCTCTCTCACAAATAACTCACATTCAATGCAATGAACGTGTGTTATTGTTGCCAGCTGCCTGGTCTTTTCATATAACCGGACATTGGGCGCCGGTTACCCGAATAGCGGCAGCTGGTTGGCTGAGGGGAACTGCCTATCAAAGCCAGCGGCTCTGATAGGCTTTTCCAGTACCGCCCTCCGGCTCTCGGAAGTCTATGCTCGGAGCGCAGGCAATCTGCGTTCCTCGCATGAGACTGACGGCAGTTTCAGCCAATCAGGTTCCCGGATTCTGGTTATCAGGAACCTGATTGGCTGAAGCTTCTCCACGGCAGCAGAAGACATCGAGGGAGGACATGGAAGCGTCAGGTAAGTGATTTTTACAGGGAAAGGGGCATCATGGGGTACAGTGGTTACACAGGGCACAGAGGCGACAATGAGCACAGTGGCATGGGGCACAGTGGTGACAATTGATGGCACAGTGACTGCATATGATGGCATGGCACAGTGGTGACAATTGATGGCACAGTTGCTGTGTTGCATGGCACACACAGTGGTGACAATTGATGGCACAGCGGCTGCATTTGATGGCATGGCACAGTGGTGACAATTGATGGCACAGTCTCTGTGTTTGATGGCATGGCACAGTGGTAACAATTGATGGCACAGTGGTGGCGTTTGATGGCATGGCATAGTGGTGACAGTTGATGGCACAGTGGTGGCGTTTGATGGCATGGCATAGTGGTGACAATTGATGGCACAGTGGTGGCGTTTGATGGCATGGCACAGTGGTGACAATTGATGGCACAGTTGCGGTGTTGCATGGCACACACAGTGGTGACAATTGATGGCACAGTGGCTGCGTTTGATGGCATGGCACAGTGGTGACAATTGATGGCACAGTTGC
This sequence comes from Rana kukunoris, assembly GCA_029574335.1. Taxonomy (NCBI): domain Eukaryota; kingdom Metazoa; phylum Chordata; class Amphibia; order Anura; family Ranidae; genus Rana; species Rana kukunoris. The sequence goes on along the minus strand of CM056055.1, from coordinate 179,273,938 downwards.
TGTGTTGCATGGCACACACAGTGGTGACAATTGATGGCACAGCGGCTGCATTTGATGGCATGGCACAGTGGTGACAATTGATGGCACAGTCTGTGTTTGATGGCATGGCACAGTGGTAACAATTGATGGCACAGTGGTGGCGTTTGATGGCATGGCATAGTGGTGACAATTGATGGCACAGTGGTGGCGTTTGATGGCATGGCACAGTGGTGACAATTGATGGCACAGTTGCTGTGTTGCATGGCACACACAGTGGTGACAATTGATGGCACAGCGGCTGCATTTGATGGCATGGCACAGTGGTAACAATTGATGGCACAGTCTGTGTTTGATGGCATGGCACAGTGGTAACAATTGATGGCACAGTGGTGGCGTTTGATGGCATGGCATAGTGGTGACAATTGATGGCACAGTGGTGGCGTTTGATGGCATGGCACAGTGGTGACAATTGATGGCACAGTTGCTGTGTTGCATGGCACACACAGTGGTGACAATTGATGGCACAGCGGCTGCATTTGATGGCATGGCACAGTGGTGACAATTGATGGCACAGTCTGTGTTTGATGGCATGGCACAGTGGTAACAATTGATGGCACAGTGGTGGCGTTTGATGGCATGGCACAGTGGTGACAATTGATGGCACAGTGGCATGGCACAGTGGTAACAATTGATGGCACAGTGGTGGCGTTTGATGGCATGGCACAGTGGTGACAATTGATGGCACAGTTGCTGTGTTTGATGGCATGGCACAGTGGTAACAATTGATGGCACAGTGGTGGCGTTTAATGGCATGGCACAGTGGTGACAATTGATGGCACAGTTGCTGTGTTGCATGGCACACACAGTGGTGACAATTGATGGCACAGTGGTGACGTTTGATGGCATTGCACAGTGGTGACAATTGATGGCGCAGTGACTGCATTTGTTGGCATGGCACAATGGTGACAATTGATGGCACAGTGGTGGCGTTTGATGGCATGGCACAGTGGTGACAATTGATGGGCTCAGTAGCTGTGTTTGATGGCATGGCACAGTGGTGACAATTGATGGCACAGTTGCGGTGTTGCATGGCACACACAGTGGTGACAATTGATGGCACAGTGGCTGCGTTTGATGGCATGGCACGGCACAGTGGTGACAATTGATGGCACAGTTGCTGTGTTGCATGGCACACACAGTGGTGACAATTGATGGCACAGCGGCTGCATTTGATGGCATGGCACAGTGGTGACAATTGATGGCACAGTCTGTGTTTGATGGCATGGCACAGTGGTAACAATTGATGGCACAGTGGTGGCGTTTGATGGCATGGCACAGTGGTGACAATTGATGGCACAGTGGTGGCGTTTGATGGCATGGCATAGTGGTGACAGTTGATGGCACAGTGGTGGCGTTTGATGGCATGGCATAGTGGTGACAATTGATGGCACAGTGGTGGCGTTTGATGGCATGGCACAGTGGTGACAATTGATGGCACAGTTGCTGTGTTGCATGGCACACACAGTGGTGACAATTGATGGCGCAGGGACTGCATTTGTTGGCATGGCACAATGGTGACAATTGATGGCACAGTGGTGGCGTTTGATGGCATGGCACAGTGGTGACAATTGATGGCACAGTAGCTGTGTTTGATGGCATGGCACAGTGATGACAATTGATGGCACAGTTGCTGTGTTGCATGGCACACACAATGGTGACAATTGATGGCACAGTTTCTGTGTTTGGTGACAATTGATGGCACAGTGGCTGCATTTGGTGGCACAGTGGCTGCGTTTGATGGCACAGTGGCGGCGTTTGATGGCACAGTGGCGGCGTTTGATGGCACAGTGGCGGCGTTTGATGGCACAGTGGCGGCGTTTGATGGCACAGTGGCGGCGTTTGATGGCACAGTGGCGGCGTTTGATGGCACAGTGGCGGCGTTTGATGGCACAGTTGCTGTGTTGCATGGCACACACAGTGGTGACAATTGATGGCACAGCGGCTGCATTTGATGGCATGGCACAGTGGTGATAATTGATGGGCTCAGTAGCTGTGTTTGATGGCATGGCACAGTGGTGACAATTGATGGCACAGTAGCTGTGTTTGATGGCATGGCACAGTGATGACAATTGATGGCACAGTTTCTGTGTTTGGTGACAATTGATGGCACAGTGGCTGCATTTGGTGGCATGGCACAGTGGTGGCGTTTGATGGCACAGTGGTGGCGTTTGATGGCACAGTGGCGGCGTTTGATGGCACAGTGGCGGCGTTTGATGGCACAGTGGCGGCGTTTGATGGCACAGTGGCGGCGTTTGATGGCACAGTGGCGGCGTTTGATGGCACAGTGGCGGCGTTTGATGGCACAGTGGCGGCGTTTGATGGCACAGTGGCGGCGTTTGATGGCACAGTGGCGGCGTTTGATGGCACAGTGGCGGCGTTTGATGGCACAGTGGCGGCGTTTGATGGCACACACAGTGGTGACAATTGATGGCACAGCGGCTGCATTTGATGGCATGGCACAGTGGTGACAATTGATGGCACAGTGGTGACAATTGATGGCACAGTGGCTGCATTTGGTGGCATGGCACAATGGTGACAATTGATGGCACAGTTTCTGTGTTTGATGGCATGGCACAGTGGTGACAATTGATGGCACAGTGGCTGCATGTGATGGGCACAGTGAGGCTGCAATATTTTTTTTTCGTTTGCGCCCCCCCAAAAATTTTGAGCACCAGCCGCCACTGGATATTATGGTGTTGAGGATGTACAGTATTTTCACAGCGCTCCATTACTTTGATTTATATATATTTTTAGCACAAACTACAAGAGTGTGATCAGTGCTAGCGGCTGTCTATTAGTTTTTTCATCTTTAAATTTATAAAATGTTATCACCACAATGCATGGACAAAGGTGCGATATAGGTTTGGTTGACTTTTTGGTAGTTTGCACGATATTTATTTAGATGAAAAAAATACTTACTGTACCGGTCCAATGACCCCGACACATATACTACATTTTAGCTTCAGTGACTACCGGTACTTCTTTATCCACAGTTTAGTAGTTTTGAATCAGGGAAAAATAAAAGTTGAATTCCAGGCGCAATCGATTTTTAAAACTTACATTAGTCTAGCTTGATTACCAATAAATTACATCTGGAGGATCACGGGGGAAACTAAAAATATACTGTTAAATGCAGTCAGCACTGTACTGTTCAGGGTGCTGCTGGACCGGCTTCTTCTTTGGTACAGTGAACTCAGAGTTATTCGCTCAGCACCTTCGCCATTGAGTAAGGAGGTACTTCTACCAAACAATAAAACATTTCCCTTTTCGCACCTAAACGTTTTGTAGCTTGTAGCCCAAAGCTCAGACGCTCAACAAGCGAAAACCTATTTTCAATAGCCCTTGTTTACATCCGAGCATCCTTTCGCTTGTAGCAAAATGCATGTCTCAAAAAAATAAAAAAAGTACATGAGCTACTTTTAAAGGCAGAATCATGCATTTTGTCCCTATGGACGTCTATGGAGTCCTGTGAAGCATGAGTATTTTTTCAAGCATTTTGTCGCACGTTTTCTGCTCAAACAGCAACTCATCACTCCAATTTAAGCAGCACTCTACATCTTTTAGTTGAAAGATGGCGGAAAAAAAAAAAATTGCCTGAGAAAACATGATGTTTAGGTGTGAATGTAGCCGTATTCTTCTTTATTATACTTTTTTATAAAACGAATAAAGTCTGATAAGAAAGAAAGAAAGAAAAAAAGAGAAAGAAAGAAAGAAAAAAAAAGAGAAAGAAAGAAAGAAAAAAAGAGAAAGAAAGAAAGAAAAAAGAGAGAAAGAAAGAAAGAAAGAAAAAAGAAAGAAAGAAAGAAAGAGAAAGAAAGAAAAAAAGAGAAAGAAAGAAAGAAAGAAAAAAAGAGAAAGAAAGAAAGAAAAAAAGAGAGAAAGAAAGAAAGAAAGAAAAAGAAAGAAAGAAAAAGAGAAAGAAAGAAAGAAAGAAAGAAAGAAAGAAAGAAAGAAAGAGAAGAAGGAGAAAGAAAGAGAAGAAGGAGAAAGAAAGAAAGAAAGAAAGAAAGAAAGAAAGAAAGAAAGAAAGAAAGAAAGAAAGAAAGAAAGAGAAGAAGGAGAAAGAAAGAAAGAAATAAAGAAAGAAAGATGAATACATGAGAACTTGCCCAAGGACTTGCATTTCTGTCCATTTTTTTTATTCCAGGATGCATTAATAGCGAAGGCCGTTACCTGTAAAAGGCAAGAAAAGAGTACTATTTGCCAGCAGGTGAATGATTACTAACCTCTTAGCATTGTCGAGCAGTATGAGCATGCTAGCGCCCTCGTCATCCTGGAAGCTCTCATAGTGATGACGATCTGCATTTCCAATTAGGTAGTCAAAGATGGCTGTATCAATAATGTCGAGGAGCCGGGGACCAGCATCGTAAGGTGGAGTCTTCTTCACCGCATCACAATAACTTTCATCATACTCCCATCTGATAGGAACAAGTACATCAGCAACTGAAGGCATCAGGAAAAGATAAACCAGAGTCACATACTAAGCTCAAAACCTTACCTTGCCAGCTTGCCCTCACGGTATGTCCTGCCCCAGGGATGTCTGTGCTTCTGAAGAGGCCACACATCAGGAAGCCAAAGCGTGACAGAGCCCTCCATCACCTCCTTGTCTGCACAGGCAGGCTCAGTCTCACGGCAGTAGTAGCACTTCCCATAGAAACAGGTATTATTTCCTATAGGGAGCAAATAACCAAGTTAAACCAAACCAGCTATTGGCAAGCCTGCAAGAGGGCTTTATTTTTCAAGATGACCCGGATCCATGCAACTCTTCTTGTGATTTACAACTCCAACATATAAACTCTAAAACAAAGAAACAATACCTTCTCCTCTCCAGCCTGGTAAATGGACAATGGAAGCGTAGCATGAAGGCATCAAACAAACAAATAAAAAAAAAAGTCATGACAGTTCTGGTCAGAGCCATTGTCCAACCACGCAAGATTAGTTCAGTGATCTTCCCTGCTGAGCTATTGTGTTCTGACAAGGTCAGAGTCTGTCGGCTGATGGTTTTTCCAGCATGCACGTCCAACAGAAGCCAGCCAAATGGCCAGTTTATGTTGTAATGTTGTAAGAAAATGAGGAAAGATAGAAAGAGGCTGCATCGCAGTCTATGGTGAGAGAGAATTTACTCCAAAGGAAAGACAATAGAATGTGTTGTCCTGGAAAGAGCTGCAGTAGGATCAAATTACATGCAGCCTGTTCATTCTAACTTTGACTAGTGATTGGTAAGAATCTCTCCTGTGCATTATATTTTCTACTCCTGTCTTGCCTTTGAACTTTCATTGAAGGGCATTGCAGAAGGCAGCATTTCTGTCTGTGCAATGTCCAGCCTTTCACAAGTCCCACGGACCAGGCCAATTGAGGGTCACCTGACTTTGAACTCCTCTGCACATGTGTACAGACATATATTTGAGGGCAATTAGGAGACGGCTAAAAGGGACCATCTAGGCCAGGGGTCCTCAAACTATGGTCCTCCAGGTGTTCAGGAACTACAATTCCCATCATGCCTAGTTCTGTCTGTGAATGTCAGAGTTTTACAATGCCTCATGGGAAGTGTAGTTCTGCAACAGCTGGAGGGTCATAGTTTGAGGATCCCTGATCTAGGCTCTGAAGAAAGAAGTGTGCCCCAGAAACGCGCCAGCTGTTCCGCCGTTGGGGTACCATCCGCTCCTCTGTATCATCAGGTCCTGCTGGCAGGAACCAAAAGACCAGTCTTATTGTTTGATAGGATTGGACTACACCACCCTTTAGCGAAAACACCAGAGCGCAGGAGAATTTTGTATTATCAGCATAGACATGTCCCATGGGCTACAGGGGGTGTTAATCACAGCTGTTGTGTTCTGTGGTGCACACAACTTCCACAAGGCCAGTTTCAGCTGGATAAGAATAACAGCTGCAGAAGCCACAGGAATTCCTCTACAGCAGATGGGATGTCTCTTGAGATGAGCCAGACTGCAAACATAGGTAACAGCATCTTGTTTCGTAAGGGTCATCTGCAAGGAACCCCCTCCTCCATGTAAAAAACTGAACTTAAAAATGTGTCTAGAACCGACAGTGTGGGTTGGTGTGTTTGTCTGTAAGCACAATGGACTTCATGTATTCGTTATTGTATTAGGCGATAATGTGTGCAGTAAGGAAAGGGATCTCAGACTAGTGTCCTATGCTGTACATTGTGATCTGGACTGCAAAAGCATGCAACATACAGCATTGCGTACAGTCAGGCTGTTCCCATTTGTGCATAAATGTGTGCGTTAGCTTAGGTCTGCAGTGTGTTGCCGACTCTTCCCATTAGCCAGTGCAGAACGGAATTAAATAAGCATGGGGAGACCCTTTCTCTCTCCGGTTTTATGATCGAGTGTAAAACAGGGGGTGGGGTGTAAAATATAGATTGCTGCAATTTGATTTTAAAAAACAATATATGGCAAGAAGAAATGTGCACGATTCCCCCATCAACACCGGCCAACAGTGCTGACAGGGGAACCTCTCCTGCCAAGCAATTGTCTGCTCCTGGCCTGCCCATTAACAGTTCAAATCTCAGCCGGTTCCTGCTGAACAGTGTATGGCTGGCCTTACTCTGGAATAAAATTACATGCAGCCCGTTCACTCTGTCTTGTGCACTTCAGAGAAAAACTAACATACACCTGCATGTGCACACATACATTAGTCCTGTATACTCATTACTCACTCCAGGTATACTGACACATGTCAAAAATATTTTGTCCCTATGATGAGCAGTTAAAAAAAAAAAAAAAAGTAGGAACATTTAACAACCAATTTTGTCCAAAAAATAAATGGCTGGCAACGTGCACCAAGAATAGATAACTATGCATTGATTAGAAGCACGAGAATTTGATATTCCTCTAAAATTGGCACTCACCTTGCTTCAGAAATGTGCTAAGCAGCTGCTCAGTAGCTACTGGTTTAATCTCTGTGATAAGGTTTACATATCGACCAATTACCAAAGGCGCTCTTCTGAAGCCAAGGATCCTAGAAGAGGGAGCACGAGTCAATCTCATGTCACAGAAGGAAGCGGTGAGATACTATGACATATACAATTCTGGATTCAGAGTACAAACCTATCTAAATGAAATGCAGCCACCTCGGCATTGTGACGGTCGTATCCAGCATAGGGCTCCCCTTCCACTACGTGATCCCGGCTGTATCTGTAATAACAAATACACCTCAGTACAAGAAACAAACATGGACTAAGAATCAAACTCTGTTCCCCACAAACAGAAGAAAAAAATAAAAAGAACGCTTCCGCAAGGAGGTCAGTTAGTTCCACCTACAAGTGGCTCTTATTTCAAAATGATTCCTTTGCTTACAGTATAATCTTAGACAAAATCTTTTTTACCTGGCATTAATACAATGCTTGGGTTTACCCATACTGTGCATCTAGGAGCTTTGATTGATTGGAAGCAGCCAAAGCCGGTATAAAACAAAGTCAACACAGAAACTCCAGTGACTTGGAGGCTGCAGTGTAATTAGCTTAGCTACTATTATGATCTGTGAGAAGATCCATCAAGTCCGTAAATGAAGTGAAAGGTGTTACAGGATGAAGCCATCAATACAAAACTCAAACGCTTTTCTCTGCCGTTGTCAATTTTCTTTTCTTCCCAATACCCTTTGTTAAAGAATACTCCATTAAAAATATTAAAAAGAAAAACCAAGAGGTCCTTCAAATGCATAAATACAGAAAGACGCAAGCACAAAGCATTTTCAAGTCTACACAACAACTAAAATACCAATATATTTTTTGATTCAGACAATAATTGGTGGATGCAATAGGAGTGGAGCTCCCTTAAGCCAATATTGAGCAGTTTGTATGGCATTCAATAGGACAGTCAAAAGACCAGAGCCAATTTGTTAACTGCAAGGACCAATGGCAGCTAGAACAATGAACGATACGTTCTGATTGGCTGCTATTGCTCATCGTTATGCTTGTTCCTAAAATAATAATCTGGTCATCCCTTAACAGGGGTCTGTATCTGCCCCAAGGTGTCTCCAGTTGGCAGTGCCAGACCACTTACATCATCTGTAAATGATGGACACCAAAAGGGTGAAGGAGGCATGCCTTCCCCTCAGCTAGGCCCCTGCCCGAGGAAGTGAGCAATGCTAGGTTGCTAACTAAGGAGTGAAGCAACTACAATGAAAAATAAAACTGGTAGAGGACCATAGGCACATGGCAACGGCCCACAAACGTCACAAGTCTGTACATTAGGGCTCCAGGACATCATTGCCAAGGAACTGCTGCAGTGCAAGGCTCTTTGTATGTGACATAAGGATTGATTATATGCTCCAAGTTAATGCTGACAATGCAAAGTCTTGTCTTCTGAGCCAGGTTCCACTGCATTCAAAAGTCATGGCATTTTCACAGAGGGTCTGTTCAGTAGTTTCCAGATCAGAAAACAGACAGGTACAGATGTAGCCAGAGGGATCTTTGAAACTTGAAACCGATGAAAGGCTCCTTTCAGGACTGCTAAATCCTTACCATGCTAAAGTGGTCCATGCAGGATACAGATAGAGAACTGCTGATACGGCAAGGGAGAGAGAGAAACCTGTACTGAAAAATGAAGAGTCTTGTCATTGAGGAAACCACCAGATCTATAAATGTATATGTGCCATTGCTGGTCTGCCAGGGCCTGAAGTCCTGGTGAAAATGGTTGCAGAAACAAAAAGTATCCAGGAAGGGTATTGGGGTGGACAGATGGTGAAGGGACCTTACGGATTGGCTAGGTTGGCTACAGCAAGAGGACCCAAAGAGGCACAGTTCCAGCAAACATACAGCTCAGAGTTATTACATAAAGTGAATATCTGGATCAGTGGGTCCTGTGTGACCATGTCGGTTAACTAACAGCTGGAGTATTTCTGTCAGTGAATCACTTGATCTGGGGTCCCCTTGTGACACTGCAAGGGAGCTACGGGAGACAGATATACTCATGTAGCTAATCCAAATTTGGATAAAACTAAGGGAAACCCTTTAAGAACACAGAATTTTCTTTATCGGTCATGCCCGATGAAGAAATAATAAAAAAAATAAAAAATTAGCTTGCCAATACTGTGATGTCCATAGAAAAATCAAAGTAGAACTCTATCCCATAAGTTTGCCAGTTTTTTATTGCTGGCTGTGCTCCTGAGAAGAAAGATCATCCTTCACCCTCCCACATTATCTTGGGGTCACCAACCCCTAATAAATGCTCCATACAAAAAAACATGTACAGACCTCACTCCTAACAAAATAGCAGCCTGATTGTCAAAAATATGTAGACCACGGCATAGCTGACATTTATAGGGAGCAGAGCGTTAATTATAATGTTAATTCTAACGGAATTCTATGTTGCAGTAGCAACCCTTGCCTAGTCTCTCACCTTTTTGGTTTGAAGACCACCTTCTGTCCACCCTCCAGGACTAACAAGGCTTTGAGCTGCGTACCTTTGTAGCCCACGTCAGCTCTTATGATCTTCTTTGTAGCCATAGCATGTAGAACTGCTCCCATTTCTGGGGTATCTTCAGGATAAACCTCTCTGGGCACCACCCATTGAGATGCTATTTCCCATGGGGACTGTAGCGTATGCTCCAGCCGGGAGTCCATAGTCAGCCGTAAGCTGGACATCATGCGCTGGAAGGAAAGCTGATCCTGCCTCTGTGCTGCCGAGGTCTCCAATCTGTCCAGCAATAGAAGTTTAGTGAGGACCAGAATCACCAGTAGCAAAGCCAGCACCACAACCCGCTGTTTCAGCTTCATGATGACCCAGGGCGTGGGTTACCACTGATGATGGGCAACGTTATACAGACATGGCAAAACTGTGCTTGATTCCTTTGGAACCTTTAGAGAAAGAAAAAAACACAAATAAAAGGTTTACAGGCATTTCATTCGAAGAAATATGTGAACTGATATACAAAACGAGTATTTGAAATGTTATTCCATATGTCTTCATTAAGCATCAACATATTTTTCAGACCAGTCTCTTGTTTAGAGGGACCTTACAGTATAACGTAACTTAATATACTGTAGGTGAAAGGCAATTCAACTATTAATAGAAACCAACAGCTTATATTTCTTTATCTACCCTGTGGGGAGAGAAATACATAGGCTGTTATTGCCGACTTGTGCTTCTGGAAATACTAACTGCCTTGCCGTCATGCTGATCCAATAAAATTGATACGTTTTGATTCGCTGTCCAAGAGCAAGGATGAAGCTTAGAACTTCACTGGCTGCATACTTGCTTGAATAAACTCAAAAAAGCACAAATCAAAGGACAAGATCACAGCTAGTATTTACAGAAGAAGGTCAGTAATGGCAGCCTTTGCATTCATCCTAGCCAAGGTCTTCTTTAAATAAGTCTATATATAATTATGTCCATGAGTGCTGAAAGGGTTCAGATTCCAGACTATGAGACTATATTACTGACCTTGACGGCACCCCTGGATAGTGGGGATGCTTGGCGCGTGCATGCAAATATTATACTATAAACTATTGTAAAAGGGTAATTCAGAAATACGAGGATTCGTTGATATACTGCATTCTTACTTTTTGTTGTTGTTTGAAATACAGATTTAAAACTATTGCCATTTTAGACATTTGTATAGGCCATATAAACGACATCCATCAGCGACTATTCGTCCATATTAGCCCTGAAGCGCAAAGAAAATCTGTGAAACGCGTTGACCTGTGAATGCGATATGCGTTGGCGTTTGAAATGTTCCATATTGTACATATTTGTATATCTTTGTTCAGCATTTAGAACCATTCAATTTTAAAAAGTTTAAGTTTTTTTTTATTTTTTACCTTAATGCATTCTCTGCATTAAGATAAAAGACCTTCAGCATGCAGATTATCACAACAGCCCCCCTTATACTTACCTGATCCCAATCCAGCAATGTGCACAAGAAGAGGCTCTTTCTGCGCTCTCGCTCCATTGGCTCAGACACAGCAGGAGCCGTTGGAACCAGGAGCACCAACAGGGGACACGCGAAGTTTGGGATTTTCTTTTACCGATAACGGTAAACAGGACAAAAAGAGTGAATCTCCCCAACAGGGACACCAATAAAAACTCTCCACTATTACCAAAACTAAAAGGGTCTGCCTTTACCTTTAGTTATACTTTAATGTTCTTGCAGACGTTTTGGGGATTATAGCGCCCAGGAAAACAGCTGAGAGTCTGTGCCCACCCCGTTACATATAAATGATAAAGCCATCTGAAAGGTCAGCACACCAGAGATCTTTCATACTGTATAGAATAAGGAACAGTGAAAACCTTTTTACAGTTTACAACCAGTAAAAAAGAATTTGTTCCCATTAACATTAGCTGACAATCAATTGAATGTCCTTGGTATGCCGAACAGAAATATATTTCTCCTTCCTCGACTATCGATCTGTTAAAGAGATGCAAGTATAAGGACAAAAACATAACAGCCTCCTGCTGCCATTTGGGGTTGGTCATTCTATCCCTACAGACTGGTATTCCTACATTTTGAATCTCATTCATAATGTCATGCCATTTTTTTGCTAGAAAATTAATCAGAACCCCCCAAACATTAAAAAATTTTAGCAGACACCCTAGGGAATAAAATGGCGATCATTGCAACTTTTTTTTCCTCGCACGGTATTTGCGCAATAATTTTTCAAATGCCTTTTTTTGGGGAAAAAAACGGTTTCATGAATTAAAAAGTAACAAAACAGTAAAGTTAGCCCAAGTTTTTTGTATAATGTGAAAGATGATGTTACACCGAATAGATACCCAACATGTCACGCTTTAAAAGTGCGCACACTCATGGAATGGCGCCAAACTTTGGTACTTAAATCTCCACAGGCGACGTTTTTACATTTTTTTACAGGTTACTATTTTCGAGTTACAGAGAAGGTGTAGTGCTAGAATTGTTGCACACTCTCTAACGCACGCGACGATACCTCACATGTGGGGTTTGAATGGTGTTTACATATGTGGGCGGGACTTGCATGCATGCTCGCTTCTGCGAGCGAGATAACGAGGACAGGGGCGTTTCAAAAAAAAAAAAAATTTACTTCATTTTTTTTATTTTTACACTTTTTTTTTTTGATCACTTTTATTCCTATTACAAGGAATGTAAACATCCCTTGTAATATGAATCAGTGTGACAGGTCCTCTTTATGGAGAGATGTGGGGTCAATAAAACCCCACATCTCTCCTCCAGGCTTACAAGCATGAAATCAGCGAACAAAAAAATTCACAGATCTCATGCCGACAGCCGCGGTGGAACTGCCGCTTTGATCATTCTTATCGTGCACAGAATTGGCGGCTGAAGATGGGGATATCTGAATGATGCCTGTAGCTGCAGGTATCATTCAGATATCACCGCACAAAGCCGAGGATGTCCCAGGGATGTCTTCGGTTGTCAAGAGGTTAATAAATGCATTATATCCAAAAAAAAGTGGAGGGTGACTTTATATGAAATGTATGAATACATCTCCATCCCTGATTCAGTAGATGTTATCTTTGTACTGTTTGAGGTGGTCCGTGTCATCTAAGGTGGCCGTTAGATTTACCCTACAATGTATTATCTTGATGCAGTGGTCATAACCTTATTATACAATGTAACATTTATTGTTGCCAGTTTTTTTTTTTTTTTTACATACAAAGTTTCTATCATGTTGTCATTATAGACACAAACCTATGAATGGACTGTTCCAATATGTTATGTAATCATTATTTAGCAATAAACGTGTTTATATATGGACTGCATTTCTGTTGCAGCACATACCTCATATAAAGTCCCATGTATCTAATTTTGTTTCTTCTGCTTAATGTATAAGTCACACATACAGTGAGAGAATGAAGAGATTAATTTACTAATGTGCGAGATAAGGGAGGTGAAGAGGTTAATATACAAGTCAAACACAGAGGCCATATAGGGCTGAGATATTGGGGGGGGGGGGGTGTTTAAAATGATCTCACAACCTTGGAATACACCGATAAATAATGGTCCATTCATTTCTAAGGGACTGGCTAGGAAAGGACGGGCTCTGCAATGTAAACACTGCACATGGTACAGAGCCTCTCTGGACTGGCTCAGTACACTTTGTATGTGAACAGAGCCATCTGGTGACAACTCAGATTACAGCTATTAACCACTTCAATACCCAGCCATAGTCAAATGACGTCCTGGGTTTCGTGCAGTGACATCTGAATGATGGAAGCAGCTAGAGTCATCATTCAGATATCATTCTTTAGTGCCGGCGATTCTGTGCACCATAAGAATGATCATGGCGGCGGTTCCACCACTTGATCGTTCTTATAGGCGGTGGGAGGGGACATCCCCCCTCCCGCCGCCATCCATTGCTTCTCCGAGCTCCCCCGTGCCATCGGGGCGCCGGAGAAAGAATCGTCCGGCGCAGGCACAGCGTCGCATGGCCGTGCAATTGGCAGATAAAGCGACTCAGTTGCGTATTCCAAAAAATGACTTGGTCACTAAGGGGGTAAATCCTTCCGGGGCTGAAGTGGTTAATCAGCCACAGTACCTGTGTAATTCAGGGGTCGACAATATCTGGGCGCCAGGTCGCAATTGTGACCTGACGCCCACCGGTAAAAGACCTACAAGGCCACGGGCTCAATTACCGGCCGCGGTGGGGGCACAGGATCCTGTGTCTCCGTGTGCCCCCATCTCGCTCCATGTGCCCCCCCCCCCCCACAGACACGTAGGGGGGGGCCACAGACAGGTAGGGGGGGGGCCACAGACAGGTAGGGGGGGGGCCACAGACAGGTAGGGGGGGGGGGGGGCCACAGACAGGTAGGGGGGGGGGGCCACAGACAGGTAGGGGGGGGGCCACAGACAGGTAGGGGGGGGGCCACAGACAGGTAGGGGGGGGGGCCACAGACAGGTAGGGGGGGGGGGCCACAGACAGGTAGGGGGGGGGGCCACAGACAGGTAGGGGGGGGGCCACAGACAGGTAGGGGGGGGGGGGGCACAGACAGGTAGGGGGGGGGGCACAGACAGGTAGGGGGGGGGGCACAGACAGGTAGGGGGGGGGGCACAGACAGGTAGGGGGGGGGCACAGACAGGTAGGGGGGGGGCACAGACAGGTAGGGGGGGGGGGGCACAGACAGGTAGGGGAGGGGGGCACAGACAGGTAGGGGGGGGGGGCACAGACAGGTAGGGGGGGGGGGGCACAGACAGGTTCCTGCAGAAGAGACATTGCCTGCTTGCAGCAAATAACAGCAGATGAGATGGAACAGACAACAAACTTTCCTGGAGCCTTCATGACAGCTGTCATATGATTGGTGCTCTGCCCTCTCCCAACCAATAAGAATGCTATCAATATTTGGGAATAGCCCCACCCTCAGGAGTATTGGTGACCTCGGACATCCATCATTCAGAGTCAGGCTCTCATGAATCAGGTCTTACATCTTCTATCCCACCAATGGGATGAGGAGCCCAGCAATGTGAGGGTCCTCTCCTCTGGTCTGAGGTGATGCTGCTGCAGTGTCTCTCTACATCTCACCTATTCCATAACACATCCCTCACACGTCTCCGGCATGTCACCTCAGGAAATAAAATCACCTTTCTGGTTCTGTCCTTCTTCCTCCGCGGTGTCTTAGTGGAGCGGATCCTTCCCCCTTCCTCTTCTTCTCCCCTCCATGTCCGGGTGGTTTAGCCTGTTGCCGGGTCACTTCCGGCTCTGGGGACGCATGCACACGTAGCACGACAGGTATGCGCGTGCGCGGTACGTGTAAAGCTTACGGCGGCCATATTTGCCTGGGGCAGTCGCTACGCCGGATCCGGAAGTTAGAACGCTGCTGACATCTAACGCATGCGCG